>JAQRGC012311629.1:0-11904 GCA_028659135.1 Plantago lanceolata | reverse complement strand
TATAAAGCTATTCTAGAAATCTAACAGTCTGGCATGCAAACTAACCACCTTAAGCTATGTGGAATGTTTCTGAGGGAATTATAAACCAGAGACATATATATAAGAATGGCAAACTTTCGGTTCGATATGATATTATAATGTATGATCATACAGTATAATAATATCCAGGTAAATTCGTACGATGATATTTCATTAATTATTCTCTCCAAGTTCCAACATTGTAGAACAAGCAACTGATCTCTCATATCTCAACAACGTGTGTATATATCTGCGCATTTGATCTCTGAGAGCTCCAAGCCATACATACTCAACAATCTGAATCATCTGGTCTTAATTTGTACTACATGTTCTTACATTATTCACCTCCGAAAAAAGCTGAACATTTCGGTTGTATTTGTCCAAGCAGAGGATAGGTGATAATGTCTTGCAGGGCGATAGACAGTAACAGTATAGTAGCAGAAGATGCAGAGCAAGGATATCAGGTTCTTGACCAATCAAGTTATAACAATGCCAAAGGTGGATACAGAGCCACTGTTTTTGTTTTCGGTGAGTCGCTGAACACTAACTTCTCATATATATAAGACCTTTTTTTGTTGAGATTTTCAGAAAATTATTTCTGTTTGATTCTGTTTTTTTTTTGCCTAATGTACACAGTGATGACGGCAGTGGACAACATGATTTATATAGGCAGTGTGTCGAGTTTGGTGCTCTATTTCGGTTTGAAGTTGCATTTTGATCTCCCCAGTGCCGCGAATACCGTCACGAACCTCCTTGGATGGACTTTCTTGCTAAGTGTCGTTGGTGGTGTTATTTCTGACACTTACATTGATAGATTCCGCACTTGCCTCATTTTCGTAGCTCTTCAAATCTTGGTAAATTAAACTGCATATACATATCTCCAGTATAAGCTTTCTCTTTAGTAAAATGTTGTGGTTTTTTAATGGCGATGGCCTTTTTTTTTTTTTTTTTTTACTTTTCTCGTTTAAAATAATGGTTTAAGATTGTCTTAATAACAAGCATATATGACATATTGGCACTAAAAGTCGAATGCAGCGTATGTGTTCTTATTGCTTTTTGCTGTGCCAGGGCTTCGCAATGATGACAATTCAAGCTCACACCAAAAATCTTATACCAAAACCCTGTGGCAAGCCTAGTTGTTTGAAGGGAGGCGTGGAAGCGTATTTCTACATTACGTTGTGTTTGCTTGGTTTGGGCATTGGTGGGGTTAGGGGAACATTGCCTGCACTTGGTGCTGACCAGTTTGATGAAAACGACCCAAAAGAAGCCAAGAAGCTCGCGAGCTATTTCAACTGGTTCTTACTGTGCGGTGTTACCGGTGCAGCAGTTGGAGTTACTGTCATTGTTTGGGTTTCCACCAACAAGAGCAATGAAAACTGGTGGAAAGGATTTCTCATCAGTACAATGGCAGCATTCGTTGGTTTTATCTTTCTTGTGGTTGGGAAGCCGTTCTACCGTCTCAAAGTCGCAAAAAATAGTCCTCTTATAAGAGTAGCAGAGGTATCATAAATCCAATAAAATAAGTTTATGCTTAGGAGTTAGGAGTACACACTGCATGTCTTGATGCCTAGCCTAACACTTCGATTTTTCGTATCCTTAGGTTATAGCTGTAGCAATAAGAAACCGGAGTTTGCCACATCCGGAGAGCCCGAATGAATTGTATAAGATCAATGAGACAGATTCAGAATCACCATCAGCAAGACTTGGCCACACTAAACAGTTCAGGTGATGATCGTCTTTCATTCATTATTCACTAATGGTGAAAAGTTGTGGCATGTATGTGAAATCACAGTTACATGTTTAACATTCTCTAAACTACAGGTGGCTAGATAAAGCAGCGATTCTGTCACCAAACGCAGACCCCTCAACGCAAAAGGTTTGCGCCGTGGCTCAGGTGGAAGCAGTTAAGGTACTGATCAGGATGCAACCAATTTTAGCCAGTACTATAATAATGAACACTTGCCTGGCACAATTACAGACATTTTCCGTGCACCAGGGGTCCCGAATGAACGCTTCTCTTGGCTCATTCAGAGTCCCAACCGCATCCATCCCTGTTATAAGCTTCCTCTCCATGATCATTTTCATTCCAATGTACGACAGGATCATTATGCGTGTTGTACGTAAGTTCACTAAGCATCCAGCTGGTATCACTCAACTTCAGCGTGTAGGCGTTGGTCTACTGTTGTCGAGCCTGTCTATGTTATTCGCAGCATTGGTG
This sequence comes from Plantago lanceolata, assembly GCA_028659135.1. Classification (NCBI taxonomy): domain Eukaryota; kingdom Viridiplantae; phylum Streptophyta; class Magnoliopsida; order Lamiales; family Plantaginaceae; genus Plantago; species Plantago lanceolata. The sequence goes on along the minus strand of JAQRGC012311629.1, from coordinate 9,668 downwards.
GAAGTCAAGAGAAAGCGGAGATCCTTGGAGGATCCACATAAGCCCATCAGTGTTTTCTGGCTTTCTTTTCAGTATGGAATTTTTGGGATTGCAGAGGTCTTTACTCTTGTGGGATCGATGGAGTTCTTCTACAAAGAAGCGCCCTTAGGGATGAAATCGCTCTCTACGTCTTTCACATTTATGTCACATTCGTTTGGCTATTTCTTGAGTAGTGCTTTTGTGGCTATTATCAATGGAGTAACTAGACGCATTGCGCCAAGTAAACAGGGATGGTTACATGGACATGACTTGGATAAAAACAATTTGAATCTGTTCTACTGGTTTTTGGCTATCTTGAGTGCCCTTAACTTCTTGAACTTTCTTTACTGGGCAGCATGGTACAAGTACAAACACGATCAGGATGACAATGAAGTCGTTGAGGTTCAATGATCAATTGTTTGCCTTGATTACGAATGGAAGCCTCACTCGCCTTGTAAGCCAAATTAACTGCACTATCGTAAATTCTGATGTTTTTCTTCTTTGTAGTTAGAGACAGATATATAGTGCTATTCTTGAACCATTTTTAGAAGTTCTGATGTAAAAAGCCTGTTAAACAGGTGTGACAATATGGAATAAAAAGAAACTCAGATCATAAGAAACTTGGAGTTTTCGTTCTCATACGCTCCTGATGAAAGGTCTGACTGACCACCTTACCAGCATGAAACTATCAATTTCTAACAGTAGTGTTCATAGAAAGAGTTCATTATTTCTTTCAGGTGTGGCTTTTTCTGAGAAAAGCCTGTGCCAACAGCACGTGAATCAGTTCGTGATACGTGGTAGACTTATTTCCGTACGAGTTAAGTTATGCCGAAATAAGTAAGCAATCTTAAACAAGGACAACAGTTTTATTACTTATATATGGTACATGCTTCACTTATTTATATGAAGAACATTATTGTTCTTCGAAGAGCTCTGAGTACTGACTGTACTCGTTATTACATAGGGGGTATAGGTCCAAGACGAACCACTAAAACCGGATACATCCCCTGACGAGTTCCTCTATATGCTTTCGACAGTAACTGGGTACCTGCTCTTTGGCATCCGAGCAAGTATCGGCTGGACTGCATCATCTCTGTCAAGAGGCGTCCACCTACAATGCCAGGATGACGGTGAATAATTAACTCAGATAAAAAAACAGAAAGAAATGTAGTGCATAAGTTGCTGATCAATAGTTCTCATTTGCTTACTTGTATCTCAAGACCAAATGGTGCATGAATACACACATCTCCAGTTTAGCAAGATGAATTCCAGGACATAAACGCGGTCCACTTCCAAATCCGAGAAAGGTGAAAGGTTTTATAGGCTCCTGTAAACATCCAATATAAAAGGAAAACAATACGTGTCACGTGGATAGCGAACAAACTGTATGTAGAAACGATGAATCAATCAGCTGTCTTTTAAAAAGCTTACATCCCATCTGGAAGGGTTAAACTTCTCAGGTTCTGGGTAGAACTCCGGATCCTGATGTATAGTCACACCATCCAAGTTGATGGACCAGCCCTTCTTGATCTTGTAGCCTGAAATTCTCAAGTAATTCAACAGTTCTGCATAATTCCTTCAGTATAAGACTTTGATTTGTTAAACATTTGCATGATCGGTACGTACCTCCAATCTCAAAGTCACTCACAGCTCTTCTCGAAAGCCAGGGAAATACAGCTGAGTATCTAAGAGACTCATGGATCACCTATAAGATCAAGAATTCATTCATCAGGTTTTAACCTTTAACTAGTACCATGAATGTATAAATCCCAGTAATAGATTAGTGACTAACTTTGAGTGTGTAAGGCATACTGTTGACTTCAGCCCAAGTAAGGGTCGATTCGCCCTCAGCCCTGTTATGCACAATGTTCAAATGTTCTTCCTGCATTTGGGATTGTTCTTCTTTTTTAGCATGCTTCTGCATGGTAACGTATTGTTGTAACATAAAAATCATGGTATTTTTTTACCCGTAGACGCTGTAGTGCTTCTGGATGCTCTTCGAGGTTCTTAATCATCCATGTCAAAGTAGCTGTGGTAGTGTCATGACCAGCAACCATCAAGGACAGTATGTTGTCCTTTAACTGGCTATCTGTCAACTTATTGTCATCTTTTTCTTCAGAGCCGTCTTTGCTATGCTTCAATAACAACGATGATAGGAAATCTGGACGTGTGTCCTCTCCGCTTCTTTTTCTGGCAATAATCGCGTCCATCATGGCGTACATCCTATCACGTGCCTGCCAAGATAAAAGGCCAGATTGTTTGTAACATCGTCAATCCTACATTCCTTTTAGTTTTAGCTATACATGCTATCGTTTGTTCTGGTCAAGAAATGGGATACCTTAATACCGCGACTGAAAGTTGTCCCAGGGATGTTCAGAGGTACAGAGGCGAAACTACCAGAAACGAGTTTGAAATTGGCACGGAACAACTCTGGCTCAGCACCATCAGGCTCAAAGCTCATTATCAAGTTGCCAATAACCTTTAACGTAAACTGCAAAAAGTACAACAGATTAGAATTGAAGTGGTAAAATAATCTGTCACAGTCTCTCAGATTTAAGAACCAACCGCAGATGCTTCTTCGTTGACCAGAACTGTTCTCCCTACCCAACGGTCTAATGTATCCTCGGCCAACTTGTTGATAAATGGAAAACACCTCTTCAGGCTGTCCATTGAGAGTGGTTCATTAATGATTCGACGTAATCTCTTGTGTGCATCACCGTTCTGCTGAAGTATACTTGTTGGTCCAAGGACTTGCTTTCCAGCATAGAACAGATTTAGGCTCACTTGGCCATCTTTGCCAGTTAACAGAATCTTGCTGGCTTCTCTGCCACTCATGAAGAGAGTATATCTCCCCAAAACATAAGTCTTGAACACCTTTCCATACCTTATACAAGAATCGAAACGTTACATTGAGATCAAGGCATGACCGCATAATCTTAATGCCATATATGCTTGCTGTGAACTGGATAAAAAGGGGATATAAAAGCATGCAGATTTTGTAGAGATAATTCATTACCTTCGTTGTCTCTCGAGCATGAAGCCTGAGACTCCCATGGGAGTCTTAAACGAAGCAAAGAACGGGAAACTCTCACCAAAAACAGGCCATCCCAATTTCCCGGGTATTTTCTCCATTCCTTTGGGAGAACTCCATTTGCTCAGCAAAAGCAATGCTGAGGAAATGAAAACCAAGAAAACTGCTATGTAAGCCATTAACACCATTTTGTCTCTTCGACTTGATCTTAAATCGGATATCTGTTTACTAGCTATTTATAGCAACCAGTAACTGCGATAGTACACTACTTGAGAGTAGATGACAAACAGAAACTTACAATATCTTATCAGCTTTCTGATCCTGAACAGCCCCCGTTATATTGGTCATTACGCCCTGCTGTGATCTTTGATCCTCGTGTCGTTGTCGCAACCAGCAGACAAATATTAGATCTCAACTATGTTTGAAGCTGTTGTCCTTTCTGTTCATGGCCATTGATCAGTGTGGTTAATTGTTGAGGCCATTACAGCTTAGTACCGGTTATTTCTATGTGATTTACAATGAAGAAGTTACTAATTCAGGTATGTCTATATCAGATCTTCAGCTTGTTTCTTATGCATTACATTGTAAACATGCATCAAGACAATTCCCAATTCGGACTATGGAGCATAGGTTCATACGAAAAAATTTCACATTTCATATCTACGCACTTTAAATTTCAACAAACTAACACAAATACACAATAGATTACAATTTACAAACCGAGTGAATCGAGTTAAATCACACTAACAGGAATGTACGACTATATAAACTCCGTACTACTATGTTTTAAGATGGAAAGTTTTTATCATAAGAGACTCAGACTACATACATATACGTTCGGCAGAGATGATGCTGAGTGGAAAAACCAAAGATTATAGGAGTCGTCTAATCGACCAGGTGGCCATGACAAATTTGATCTGCAAATAAAGATACCAACAGACGACAGTAAACAGCTAAATTATCTCGCTTGGTCTGTCATTACAGGAGAAAATTTGTCTTCGACCTCTTAAACTTTTCGGAACTGCCTATATTAACCACAAAATATTCACTCTACGCATGCCGAAAGGGACGGTGTGCCCCTTACTAACTAACCTAGACAGGTGCCGGGCAGATTAATTATCCCGGGAAAAAAAAAAATTCATTCAGTTCAAATTCATTAAATCACAAGATAATCTGTTCAGTATTTAATTCTATCCGTTTGCTTTTCTTATCTCTGATCAGTTTCTGCAAGTAACTTCATAAAATGAGACTGATGAAGGTCTGGACTCTGGAGTCTGTACTAGCAACTGTAAAAGTTAAAAAGCAATAAAACTCGCACTTGAATATTTTGCAATCAATGAAACCAAGTAAAATTAACTCTCAAATCGAATATCCCATGAATAAACGAATTGACAAATTTTGGCAGTTAATTTGATTACTCGGTGCTCAGCTTTGGATACTCAGCTTCGGCTCAAGAACAACTGAGAGTGCCAATTTTTGCCAGTTAACAAGGACAGAGAAACAGGCAGCAGCCCATTTTAGCAGAGAAGAAAAAAACAGCAGAAAAAAAACAACCACACACAGCACAAACGCAGTGAAAATTGGAAGACATTCAGTAAAAATGTTATATTTCACATATAATGACTACAACAGCAATCTGTAAGTGCAAAAAATACATGCATGTTCTCTATATAATGCAAGAATTCTATACATGTTACCTGATGCATATAGTTAATGAAATTGTTGATGGGACTCAGAGCAATGACTACAACAATCTGTAAATGCAAAACATGCCTGCATGTTTTCTATACACAATGCGCGGTGAGAGCCTAACTATAGAAATAATATGTGTTTCCGAGTACCAAACTAGTTTTTGGGAAGTCGATCATTAAGCCCTGTGATTGAAATCCTGAAAGGTAGGCTGTGACTGCCCACCAAGTCGAGAGTTATTTGACATCTGAAAAGGCTGTCGAACCTGTTGCTGCTGCTGCTGTTGAGGGTGTTGTTGCTGCTGGTTACTAAAGTAATTGTATGCTGGTGGCCGGGAGGAATACTGGGAAGACAACCCCCTATTATTGTTACCATTGATAGCTGGAATTTGCCCTGCTGCTATTTTTAGCCTTTGCAGTTCATCCCTCAATGTCTCATTCAAAGCTGCAATTAAATAATAAAAAAAAAATAGTAAAAAAGGCTAAGTTTCTTAATCATGAAGCAGGGGTAACACTGATAGGCCGACTGTGTAATTAGGTCAGATGTAGAGACACTGACAAATAACATTACATTACTATATCAGGGGGTAGGGGAAGAAGGAACACAAGGCAATACATACCATCTCTGAGGTGAGCTTGTTGCTCCATAGCTTGCAACTTCAGTTTAAGTTCCTTATTCTCATTTGTCAGGCCAGTCGCATCCCTCTGCATAACATGGTTTAAATAGACGGTGAAATCACTGCATTAACCGACAATATACACATTCATACTGGTTCAAATATTTTAAGCGTCAAAACATAGGAGTAAAGCAATTTATACAGAATAAATTTTTAAGTGTTTTAGTGTCAAAATGTTTTGTTGGATGATCCTGAAAAAATATTTTGTGACCCTCGTTGCCGAGTTCATTATATCCATGTTTCATCACGTTCTCTATTAGATGATGTCATGAAACTCCTGTGACTTATTCAATTATTCGTGTGGAGGACTCCTTTAACAAACTATATTTTGGCCTTAAAATAACTGCAATGTGATATGGCAAAGCAAAATCAAGCAGGAACGAAAACTTTTTTTCCTCAGTTTACAGTTGGCTGAGCAAATAGTGGGGACAAAATAGTTTTAACTGACTTCAGTTTCAACAACTAATGATAAAGAATTCATGTAATCCATGACATTCCTCAATGAGGTGTCCTTTAAAACCACAGGCATGCTGCTCAATGCCCTTCAGCCAACTGACTGTTGCACTGTTCTACTAGCTTAACTAAAAAGAAATAGAGCAAGACCAAGAAACAGGCCTATTTATGTTCTCAGTAGCCAATAGATGAAAGAGTGATGAATAATCTACCCATGAATGAAATGCAAGATACGTACAGGTGAACCATGGACACAAGACAAGTTCTCATCGGCATTGGAGATATCACTCTTTAAGTTCTTATCAAAATTTCACAAACCATGGAGCATATATATTCTATGCAGCAGATAAATGTACCAAATAAGAAATTTTTATGTATGCTACTCAAATATTCAACATCACAGTTCTTATAACTATCAATAGTATACTATATAGCATTTTCATCAGTGATTGTAACTGCAACATCTAAGAAGAAACTTAATGGACTCTCTTTCTTATCTCTTTGCTATAAAAGCCTATGGAAATCTACTTCGATTAAATCCACAAAACTTAAAAGTAATTCCTTGTGCAAACATCAATAATTTGAGAAGGTATGACATGCAATTCATCGTTTGAAAAATCTCAGTGTAGTGCTTTCTTTGGTTGCTGATGAAGGATCATCCTGATTCGTAAAAGGAATCTAAGCATCCTTGCTCATGGCGATTTCCAACAGGAGGCCGAACATTGGCATTAGATAAACTCATATTCGACGATCTCTAGCAGTAAGTTTTGTCAATCCAACCTTGTGGAACTTCTGACAAACCTTCTGCAATAGATCGCTGAACATGAATTTTCCTAGTCAAATTTTCACCCTCCTGCTGGAAATGACCACAAGCAGAGATGCTTATCTCTACCATTGCAACAGCCATCGCACACTAATGAAAGTGATAGGGCATGATATCACCCGTCTACCATTTAAATAGCCATCCTAGTGGGTGAAGATTCAATTTCATCAAACGGCCAACTACCCCCTACTCTTACATTTTTCTGAGGCATTTAATATAGCTCCATACTCAAATTGTATTTATCTATTTATTTCAAACCGCTCACCTTCCGATTTGTATTTTGAAGCGGAAATTGCGGAAATTACCGTAAATCAGGGGTTATAGAAACCAATTTTGGATTCTACTCATTAGTCGCCAATTCATCAACCACATTGAAACAAACTTTGGTGGTGATGTAATTTTGGCATGACTTATTTAGCTGGCAGCAGTTGTGAACTCTTGTTTCAGTGTTTGCATGAATTAATTAAATAATTTATTCTTTCAGTTTTCCGTTCAAATGTGTGTGGACATGAAAGAAGTTCGCTCAGCCTTTCATAAACCAAGTTACCATTTTCAAGTTTTGTTATTATTACGTTTCCAAGGATCCATGCCACCAACAAGCAACATAAGAATGTAGACTCATGAGTAACAGCAAATCAAGTTACCACCATCCTGAGATTATGTTTTACTAGAAGATTATCTTGCCATCCCTTTATATATTTATTATTCTCATACATTATCTATACAAATCTGAGTTCCACAGTTTAAAAAAAAAAAAATCACAACAAATTAAAATTATTTCAAACCTACAGTCATCCTTAGTGTAAATAATAAGTTCATAGGGTACTGTATCTGTAGTTAAACTCTAATTTCACGAATATATTGATACTAATTACCAGGGAATCAACTTCATTTGCAAGGTCAAATAATTCATGTGATTCTAAAACGACAACACTTGCTATTGTCTACTGTATACCAGAAGAAACGGCGTTGAGAAGAGTAAGAAATGCACCTGCAATAGAGTGATCTGAGCTGATAGTGTGGTTGCTTCAGTCTGTAGAGTCTGCACCTTCCTCTCCAACTCGCCGGTGTAACGAACTTTCCTCTCCTTGGACCTTGCTGCAGACTGCCTATTCGCCAGAATCCTACAAATCCAAAAACTCATTCAATCTCCCAACTCAAAACCACTACTCCAAAATAACTCAATCAGGCACATAAACTAGTACTCAATCATAAACAAATCTCAATTCGAAAACACCAAGCAATTCAATTAAGCAGTAATAAACACCATATGAGAACTCCAGTCTCAAAGGTCAACGCTAAGTAGAGTAAAAACTAAAAAGGTAAAGTAAACACCTCTTAGCTCGCTTAGGGTCAATGCGAGCCAGCTCAGCCAAGCGATCAGCCGCCATAGCCTTCTTCCCCGAGTCAATCTCCGCCGAAGTAGAGCTGTTGTAGCCATCAAACGAGTTGGTATGCCTATGCCTCGCCCCGGAGCTAGGGCTAGGCTCCGCCGCCTGAAAGCTGTCCAACCCTAGCCCGTCGAAGAAGTCCGCGTCCACCGAGAGGCTCCTCAAATGAGCCGGCGGCCTGGCGCCGTTAGCTAGGGTTAGCTGAGCCGGTTGCTGCTGCTGCTGCTGTGGCGGCGGAATCGGCGGGTCGTTGGGAGTAGCAACAGCTGCGTCGATGCTCATCTCCGAAACGACGTCGTCAAGGAGAAAATCGTCGAGGTCAGGGAAGCGGAAGAAGGTCTCGGAGAGAGCTCGGCGGTGGTTGGCGCGGCGGGTGGGGGTGTCGGGCATCTGGTCGAGGTCGGTCCGGCCGGGGATGTAGGGGCCGGAGCCGATGGGCTTTCCGGCGAACTTGGGGTCCATTTGGTGGTGTGTGATGAGGTGAAATGGGAAGTGATTTGTTGAATTGGGGTTTTAGTGTGGGTGTGTCTGTAAAACTGGGGATTGGGGGAAGAAGAAAGGAGAGGAATGGTTGTGAGAATATTTGACTGGAAAAAGGAAAAATGTGGGACCGGGTTTACGGGTTTACAGGAGGGCACTAGCCATGTGGCGGTTGACGGCTAGAGCGAGAAAGCTTGGGATAAGACTTTTGTCTTACTTTATTATTATCATTGGATTAGAGTTCGCTTACGCGCTCCCGTGCTGTCTTGGGTTTTATTAATTGGAAATTGTCAACAGGAGTTGAACTTTTGTTAGTCTCAATTCAGTTTACCTTAATTTTAGTCGTTTTTATTTCAGTTCAGTTTTATTCAGTTCAATTTAATTCAATTCAGTTTAAATTTGTTTAGTTTAAATTTATACTTCAATTCAATTCAGTTAATTCAGTTCAGTTAAGTTAAATTAAGTTCAATTCATTTCCATTTAATTCAGTTCAAAAACTCTCAGTCGTGTTTAACTCCCTTATTATTTTTTATATGTCAAACTTACAATTCTAATCAAAAAATAATTATTAATAGTATAAGAATTGGTTTAATGTTAGAGAGAAGAAATAGTAAAAAATATTTTAATATTTTCAAAACTTTATATATTTGCACAATCTTAAAAGTAGTTAAAATGTCATATTATAGTAGGAGGGAGTATGTATGAAAATTTTATTAGGTATAAGGGCATGTTAAGTTCAACTTAATTTTAGTTGGGGTTTTCTATTTTCAGGTCGGCTTACTACCGACCTAAACATAGGTATCCGTTAGATCTTTGACATGTGTCATTGGTACGATCACATTTATTAATAGTAGTATATAAGCCAACAAGGAGGGAGGTGGAGAATGGATTAAATTAGTCCAATTTGATTCCAATTTTACTATATATAGTATGATATTAGTCGAATATAACCTGAATTTACCTTTTATAGTAATAATATCACGGTACATGCAGATAAAGTCAGTCCCATATTCCTCAAATCAATTTTACATCTCTACTATCAATTCCACAAATTATAAGGATGAAATTCTTTCATCAATTTTTTAATCTTCCTCCCAGCTCCATGTA
>JAQRGC012311485.1:0-12358 GCA_028659135.1 Plantago lanceolata | reverse complement strand
AGGAATACCATACGTACTCTGTAGGAGTTTTAGATCGTGGACCTACTCTTATAGTTTGAGAGTGCACCTATTTTATCAATTGGCATCGAGAGCTTGTTGCTGTTCTTTCTTAGTGATCTTACAGGTAAGAGATGGATTCCCAAGCGTTGCTTACATCAAATCCTAATGTGGGACGCATGCCAGTGCTTGATGGTACGAACTACGCCTATTGGAAGTTGAGAATAAGAACCTACCTGAAGTCTATTGATGGCCAGTGTTGGGAGGCATGTCTTAAGCATTATGTGCTTTCACTCAAGGAGGCTGATGCACAAGGAGACAAACCACCCTTGAAGTACTCAGAATTTTCTCCAGCCCAGAAGGCAGATTACAACAATAATGAGAAGTCCCAAGAGCAATTCCTTGTTGCCTAAGGTAAAAGAGACAGAATTACTTGAGGTTGTTTTGTCTGGACCTTTGGATCCTTGTATCATCATCAGATCTGCACCTGTGCTCGTCACGTCTTCATATCAGATCCACGGATGAGACTGTAATGGAGGATTCTGATGTAGAAATAGAAACTGCCATGTCATTTGACAAATCTGTACCAGTTCATGTCTTGCACTCTTCTGATGATGATCGTGATCGAAATATATATGATGATAAAAAAAAATAAAAATTATGCTATATATATAGCTGCTCTTGTGGAGACTTTGGATGATGAACTTGAACTAGATTGTGTTACTTCACAAAGCAAAATATGCTGAAAACGTGTGCGGAACAACGCATGTTATAGAGTCTAGCAAACTAGACAATAAAGGGAATACAACTGCTCTTCAGTCTGATTATAGAGATACACATCTCCTGTCAAGTATGAGGTCAATATTTGTTCGTCGACTGACAGAGTTGATGGGTTTGTGGCACAAAAGAACTTAGATCATGCATCTGAAAGTGGGAATGGTGATATTATATTTAGCCAAGACCTCATTGTTCGAGATTCTAACCATACTCAGTCTGTCCATTCGTCCATGAGTGGTTCACTCAGTTTAACTTCAAAGTTCAAACGCTTTAGGAAGACTAGTGTTATGTTACTACTGATGCGGAGCCTTTTTGTTGGTTCGCACTAAGATCACGCGCTTGAAACTACTTGTATCTTACTTGCAAATTGGTTGGGATATGCAATCTTCTTCTTCACTTCTTGGGGCTCATATGATAAGTAGCTGCGCACTTGGAGTAGGGGGTGAGTCTACTTATACCCGTCTTGCCAAAGTTGTCAAGACGGACTTAGACTTTAAATGTTGGGAAATCTATCCCAAGTATAAGAGTGGAGAAGTTGAAGCTTATTTGAGAGCTCTCTTCAATATCAATGTTACTTGATCTATAAATGAGGTTAGGTGAGCCTATTTATAAATGTAGGAATGTACTAGGTGGTTTGGATGATCGTCAAGTGTCCGTCTCAGATTAAGCCAAGCTAAAAGACAAGGTCCATGGGTTCTTATTGGGCTAATTATGGACCCAATCCTTTAACGAGCACATCAAGAGACTCAATTATCCGAATGACCCACTCTCACTGGGCTCGTGTACGCTATATCGTCAGAAGTGTCTCTTCTAACAGATCACAGGACTCTGGCTCGTGGTGTGGGGGCCGTGTAACTCCCTCTGTGACGTTACACGGGTCCCACACTCGTGTATCATACTTTCATCTCATATGCGCAAATCCATACTGCCCCTTGATTAGCACGACCACTGGACTCGTGCTGCTCGGGGGGCGGGGCTTAGTATCTTATGCTCTTTATCCATCTTTGGACGACTTAAGGCTACACGGCCTTAGTCTTTATCTAGTAGAGCGCCCTCTGATTCGTCTGGTGATATTTATACACCATCAACTACTTTCTCTTTACTTTGTTCAAGATTGAATGTTATGTACCGAGTTTACTTGTTAGTTATGTATGCTTTGTGTTTGTCGAACCATTTTCGAGTTTTTATTAAGATTTTTAAATATTTTGATTTATTATAGTTTTTATTAAGATTTTTAAACAAGTTGTCAACAGGTTTGGAATGCAAAAATGCCTGCATAAATTTAAAAAAAAAATGGCTAAATCTGTTGACTTTAATCCACTGAAGTAAAGAGCAATAAACTTATTCGTCTCCAAATCTGTTGACTGAATCAACGGTCTTAGAGACGAATAAACATATTCATCTCTAAGGCCATCTCCAATACTCAAACCCTCTCAAACCCTCTCTCTCCTACCACATCAGCATTCCACTAACATTTTAATCTTTTTTATTCTCTTAAACCCACTCAAACTCTCTTCATCTCCAACAATAAAACTACCAAACCCAATTTTCTTTTTCTTTTCTCCTTTCTCTTTAAACCACTTTATTCATTTTCTCATTTCTTTTATTAAACTCATAATTATTTTTCCTATTTCATTTTTAATAATTATGTATTTCTTTCTTTTTTGAGTGTTACTGTTATAATATATTAATCACATTAACTTTCATAAATAAAAAGCTATTCAATGAAATTAAAACAAAAAATTAAAAAGGAAGTAATGCAATACGTAAACAGAAGAAGAAGAAAAGTATTGAGAAGTGAATAAAGAAAATTGAAACGAGAAAAGAACAATGAAAAAAATTGTATAAAAGATGCAAGAAGAAAAAATGAAAAGGAAAACAGGAAAAAGAGAATAAAATAATAATAAAAAACAGCCCAAACTGGTCTGGACAAGCCCAGACCAGTCTGGGCTATTTGGTCCATACAGGAGCTGATGGAGAGTCTGAACATACATGTTCAGACTCATGACCAGCTCCTACTGGAGCTGGTCTAAGTCTGTTGAGAAAGTCCACTTACGTAACATGTTGTTGATTAAGTTATGCCTGTGACACCGGAAAATTCTTACATAGACCGGGTCTATGAGTAAGTTCATGGACCATGTGGCTTAAAATAAACCACATCACAATTTTCAAGTGATGTGGATAATTGTGAGCCACATGGTCTACCACTTACTCATAGACCTGGTTTATGGAATAATTTCCCGGATAAAATGCACAGGATATGAGTGACTCACTGAAAAGTGTTTTTTGGAAAGTAAATAGTAACCATACTTGCAAAGCATACGACCTGAAGAGTAACAGTGTTGGTTCAAATAGTCGGACATTACGAATGAGTATACTTTATTTAAGTTAGTGGAATCGAAATTATTCTTTTTGCAAATTTCACCCAAATTCAAAAGTTAATTTAAAAATTCCAGTCCCTTCCGTTCTCACAGAAGTTGCAGACTTGCAGCTTTCTCCCATTAGGTACAAACTTCAAATTCAATAACTATCTCTGGATTTCGCCGTCTCCGGTACGATTTCATAACACTCAGTCTCTTTGTTATCTACGTTTAAACTTTGTCTCTGTATTCTATTCTATCGTTTGTCAATCCCATTGTTGCTGTTGTTGAGCTCTGTGAATTTAGGGTTTTAGTTTTACAGCTTAATTTGTATCTGAAATTTGTTAATTTCTTCTGTTTTTAGGGAAACTATTTGTCTTAAGTGGTTTGAACTATTGCTCGTCGACTATGGTTTGGGGTCTCTTCCCTTTAGATCCACTTTCAGGGGAAAATCAGTTTTACATTTTCAGAAGTGGAACTTATAAGGTGGGTCGAAAAGGGTGTGACATTATTGTTGTTAAAGATAAAGGCGTATCGAGGATTCATGCCGAAATTGTTGTAGATGAAATGGTCTGTATGGGTACCATACTGAAGAAAGGTTCTAAGAGTTCATCAGGGGTTCGGGTTAAAGACTGCTCGAAATATGGGACGTTTATTAACAAGGGTGATGATACGAAGGTGAAAGTTCAAGAATCTAAAAATAAAGAGATGACGCTGAATGATGGTGACATTGTTTCATTTGGCACTGGAAATGCAAACTATAGGTTCTGTTTTGTTTCGTTTGTGTTCTTGCTGCGTTCATTTGATGACCCTTTAAAGATGAAACAGTTGCAAGATATGGTCGTGTCTGTTGGTGCGAGTGCTACTAGGAAATGGAGTTTGCAGTGCACTCATGTGGTTGTTGACAACTTTGTGCATGTCAACAGTGATGTTATTGATCCTATTCTGGCCAAGAAACCCATTGTCGGGTCTAGTTGGGTAGAGTTGATTGCGAGTAAAAGTATTAGCACTGAAGTACCTCTTGTTGAATCACACACTCCTACTTTGATGTTGGAAGGAGTGAGTGTCAAAGTCTGTGACCCAGAATCCCGTGAACATTGTCTGGAAGGATACACTTTTGTGTTGGAACCACTTGACAAGTATAAATTCAAGAACAAGTTGAAGTTGATTTTGGAAGCTGGTGGTGCAAAAGTCATATTTGAAGCTCTACCTTTAAATAGCCAAAATTCAGAAAAACAGCTGGTGTGTGTTATCCCAGCTGGTAAGACTAGCAGTGCCATGAGCAATTCTTTGCCTAAGGTAAAAGAGACAGAATTACTTGCAGCTGTTGTTTCTGGACATTTGGATTCTTCTATCATCATCAGATCAGCACCTGTGCTCGTCACGTCTTCATGCTCCACGGATGAGACTATGGTGGAGGATTCTGATGTAGAAATGGAAACTGCCATATCAGTTGACAAATCTGTTCCAGTTCATGTCTTGGACTCTTCTGATGATGAGCGTGAACGAAATATGATGATCCAAAAAAATAATTATGCTGGAAACATACGAGGAACAGCTCGAGATATTGAGCCCACCAAAGAAGAAGACAATAGAGAGAATATTGCTGCTCTTGTGGAGTCTTCGGACGATGAACGTGAACGAAATATGTTACTCCACAGAGCAAAAAATGCTGAAAACGTGTGTGGAACAACTCACGCCACTGAGTCTAGCAAACAAGACAATAGAGGGAATACAGCTGCTCTTCAGTCCGAGTATAGATACACTTCTCCTGTCAAGTATGAGGTCAATATTAGTTCGTCGACCGACAGGGTTGATGGGTTTGTGGCACAAAAGAACTTAGATCATGCATCTGAAAGTGGGAATGGTGATATTATATTTAGCCAAGACCTCATTGTTCGAGATTCTAACCCGACTCAGTCTGTCCATTCGTCCATGAGTGGTTCATCAGTTAACTTCAAACGCTTCAGAAAGACCAGTGTTCCATCAGGGAATAGCTTCAACAACTTAATTCCATTTTCAAGGAACCCATACCATCATTCTGACTATGGAAATGATGATGATGCTGCTAAATCTGTGAGAGAGGAGAAAAAGCGCAAAGAGATGGAAGCTATTGCAGAGGATTTATTTAACAATGAGAAGGGGAGAAAACGAGGTGCAGCAGGTCAACTTCATGGGCTATTTGCTCGTGGTTAGTTGAGTTATTAGGTATGTGGCACAGCTCTGTAATTGTCTGTATAAGAGTTGATCCGTCTAAATGGCTAGAAATGTGCACTACTATTTTGGTTTTTTTTCCATTTTTTTCTTTCTTTCTTTAAGATCCCCTCTCGCTTTTCTTCTTCCAAATGATAAATGTTCACTTCGATAGTTTGTTTACTTGAGTCCTAAATGTGCATTTTCTTTTGTTGTAAGGCTAAGCTTCATTTTCTTCTGTGTGTGCGCGCCCGCGCCAACGTTTTTGTTTTATTAGTGTCAATAATTAATACTATGTGATTGATGATTTGCAGAGTAGCAGTCTGTTGTTCTTTGGTATGGTATGCTCCTTTGAAAGTGTACTTCAAATTGACTTGTATCTCCTTTCTCTATATCCTTCAGGATTTGACTAGGAGCTTCTTGCGGCAAGGTCTGAGTCTGACTACTGCTGATGCTGATGAGGATAACACACATTTGATTTCCCAGTATGTCTCCTGTCATTCCTACTTTTGAGCTGGTAACTTCTTAATGTTTGTAAGTACTTTTGCATTAGGATGTATGTTTCGATTTTAATGGTTCGAGAAAAATAGTACTTTCACACTATTTATGTTTATTAAAGTTCCGTCAATCTTCAATCGGGCAACGAGGGATTTGTAGAGTGACGTGCTTTGTTTGTGCCTCCTCAATTCTTTTAACTTTTACTGCTCACAATATTAACATCTGCTTGGTAAATACCCTCTAATGTAAAGAAGTATCATTTATATGAGGATTCAGAGAGAACATATGGTAGAAACTAGCTATAGAGAAATTCTTGGTCGAATTTCAGTCCACTTTGCCTTCATTAACTCGGTGAAGAACTGTATGAAATATTTTCTCCTGCCTATCCTTTTACTCATTATATAATTTCGTAAAGGCTTATTGTAGAGGAGAAATCTAGTAAAACACCTTGGTTGCATTGAAGGATGAACTTAGGAAATGAAACTATTCGTACATCTCATATAGAGCTGTATATAATAGAATGCAGACTTGAACTCTTGTAGTAGTTTATAAGAATTGTGGGGTTGAACTCCGAATGATTCTGGTAATAGTATTGACACTAAAAGATAAACACTCCCTGATAGTGCTACAACGAAGGCTGAGGAAATGTAACCACACCCATTTGTACTATATAGGATGACATTATTGCCAATCAACTAGTACTTGCATAGTTGCATAACTACAAGTCTTTTTCTATAACAAGTGGTAGTTGTTTGGTAATATCTCCAATACTAGTAAAGTATTATCTGTTCTTTTCTACTTCAGCCAGATATGACTATGGCAGGTAATATACTCTAGAAGCAAAGGATATTGACATGCTCTTGTCGAATCATGATTGAGTGTAGTCTCCTCATGTAACTTTGATATTTGATATGTTCAAATTGCTCCAGCCTGGGGTTTCTGGAGGGTTTTTTTAAGAGATAAGCTTTTAGATCTGTCGTTTATATATGCGACAATGCACTATATCATGTGTTGATTTTATCTGTTCTTTACTACTTCAGTCAGATATGAACTCCAGGATCTTAATGATGAACTTATTCTCTCAATTATTTCTAATAGCCTAGACTTACTGATATCAAATGAACCATTCATCTCTAAACTGATTTGTCATGAATCAGGTGCATGAGAAAGTCTGTTAAATAGAATTGGTATTGAGCATGTTACTCTATCTGCAAGGATACTTATAAGATTGTTGAACGCAAATATATAAAATCCTGTAAGAATGTTTATACATACAAATTAAATCCCTTTCACTTGTAGCTGTAAGAATCAGTACACTTTACTAAGTTCTCTCTCTATATATATACTATACAACTATGCATCTATGGTGATGCGAATGATTCGAGTTCAGAATCTTCTGTCCACTCCAAATCTGGATCGCTCCATGATCTTGGCCTCACCCCAAACCTGAAGAAAATCACCATCTCCAGCACCTCAAAGAATCTCCAACTATCCAATACCTCATTCCACACTCCACTCACAATGCAGTAATTGTTGTTGTATGGTGCCCGGTGATGTGCTGCGTGTCGTGACCGCGACACCAGCACTCCGCCATCCTGCAGCGCCACAACAACCGCTGGCAATTTGCTCTTTGTCGAATGTGACCATGCGTGAAACTGTTGGCTAAACATGATGCAACCTGAAAATGTAGCAACAAACCCGAGCAAAACCGGGTCATCGATTACGGCGTTCACCGGAAGAACGGTCAACATAATGACCCGACCGAGCGCATGCAAGTTATTTGCAAATTGACGGCGCGTGATTACCCAAGGCCACTTGTGATGACCCTGGAACGCTTCGATTTGAGAACCAAAGACTGGTGTCTCTGCATCACCGTAGTTGTCGATGCCCCAGTGGTACACTCCGGAACCGAGGTCAGCCATTACATAGCCAAGCGCCCCGGCTAGGACAGGTTCCAGCCAAGTATGTGTGTCGGATGCCGTGGCAAACGACCTGGCCAGGGAAATGAGCACGGCGGTACAACCACCCGTGAGCCATGCACGGTGTGTCCATGTCGATTTCAATGTTGGGTCGTTGAGAACGGGTGGGCGGGATGCAACCCGGTTTAGTAGTTTAGTGTCGATGACCAGGGGTGGATCCGAGGTGGGACGGGGGATCTTTGGCGGTGCGGTGGCGGAGCAACGGATGGAACGGGTGTGGTGGAGTGGTATTATTGTTCTTGGTATTCTTGTAAGTGTTGTTGGAGTTGGGTGAGGAGGTAAAATGACAGCCATTGTAGGGAGGGAGTGGTGAGTTGTGATGTTAAAATGAGTTGTTCCATTGATTATATTGTTTGGAGCTTATGGAAAAAGGTGAGTGATGAGAGTGAGTTGATGGCCATGGAAATATGGAGATGGGATTGGTGGTTCGTGTTGGTTTGTTGAGTTTTCTGATTTCAAATGTGGTTCAACTATTAACTGCGTGTTGCTATTGCCATCGCATAACACTTCTTTTTCTGTATGGCTGCTCAACTGATAACGCAGTTGCCAATTGCCAGCCTTAAATTACACGCAAGCGCAAAAGTCCAATGTTTAAGTTTAACCGAAATCGCAGGGAAAATTATGTATACACCCCCCTAAGTTTCGTGTATTAACCTCGAGCTCCAACATTTGTTAGTTTTTTATATTTAAATCCCATGTTCAAACCGGGTGAACGTTAAATTTAAATGAAAATGTCAAAAATACCCTTGTGGAATGATTTTTTTTTTTTAAATAGTTACATTTTTTTCCGAAAGTCAGGGAGAAAAAGAAAATAACGTGAATACTCAATTTTGTGCTTGTGTAAATAGTTACTTATTATATGGGGATGGCTAAATTTAGTACCATTGCGTTTATACTAAAATTAGTACTCCTTTCTAACAATTGGATTGCTCTAAGATTTAATCTCGGCCCTTCATTATTTACTAGTTCATTAACCCGTCGGTCACCGATGGGCATAGCGATTCAAATACACCATTATGTTGTTATTACAAATCTTAGTATGTGCAACATGTAAAAACTATTGGAAAAAAAAGTAGTATGAAATTTATTCTCTTAGCTTATTCGGTCTGATGTCTAAAAGAATGACATTATAGTAAAACAATTTATAAAATTGAACGCGGGCAAACATATATTTTGTGATCCCATACATATAGTATGGAAATAATGCAGGAGTTTATTGAAATATAATGCACATGATGTTATTATTCCACTGGAACTTGATCTGCAAACAAAAAGAGGTTGACGAAAGTTAAAAATAAAAAATGAACAATAAAGACCAAATTAAAAGTTAAAATTGAACAATATTGACAGATACACACGCTATCCTAAATGAAATAACATTAACCCGTCGAAACTCGACGGGCCTAAAAAAGTTGTACACACAGTTGTTACTAATCAAGATATTTGGATTATTGGATACAACAACAAATAAAGAAAATATCACGCATGCAATGTTACACAACTGTTCATTTCAATATCTTGGTTTATGTTTTCCCATGGTTAGTATATTATCATGCACCAACCATATAGCCGAAACATCTTATAGTATTAAAACTCAAGATAATGTATTCCTTCGTCATCAACCTCATCCTCCTCCTTACTTTTGCAACCCAAATTGAATTAGTTTCCTAATCAGCATCAGCACTGGACATCAAAGACAATACGTAATGATTAGTCTTCTACTCTTCTTTACCATCTTAATTCTCCATGTCAATGTAAGACATTCTGCATATAATTTCTGATTAGACATATTCTACAAATTAGATGTATAAGTGATATCCATGATTATGTTGGTCTATGCATATCATATCAAAATGTCATATGACAATTAATATCATTTTCGCCATCATTTTCATTAGCACCGGCCACCAGTACCATTATATATCAACCTCCAAGAATTACCAGTACTATAATATTTCCACATGAATTCTTTCATGTATCCTCTAAGCATGCCCATAACAAATTTCACTCTTACTTTAGGAAAATGTTGAATTTCTACCCTAGAGGTGAAACAAATTAATAATCTATTACGTACCTTCTTCTGAAAGCTCATTGAGTCCAGTTAAGTTCAATTTAGATCCATTCATTTCAGTTCAGATTTAATTGATTAGTTATATTTTATACTACAATTTAACTAAAGTCATTTCAATTCAATTCATATCAGTTTTGTTCATACGAAGATAATATAGCCTAATTTATACTACTTAATGACGCGGACATGTACTTGCACATGAATTTTTTATGTTATTCTTTTGCCCCATGACAATAGTACTAATAGAAAATTCCACCTTCACCCAAGGAAATTTAGTGTATGACCTTAAGTTTTAATTTCGTAAATGTAATCTCACGTTCCTCTTTGTTTTCCTCACTAACAACTTCGCTATTCAAGTTGGAATAAAAAAAATTAACCCGTCGAAATTCGATGGGCATAGAAAAGTTGCATACACACTTATTACTATAAAAAGTTGATTGGGTAGTACAAAAAATAAATAAAAGCATAACTCATACGTGTATTATTACATAATTGCCAATCTATGTATCTTGGTTAATGTTTCTCATTAGCATTATCATGCACTAACCCTAAACTCGAACATTTTATAATATTAAAAAATTACACATAATGTATTTCTTCGTCATTCACCTCCGTACTTATGCAATCAAAATTGAAGTAGTCGCCTAGTCAACGTCACCACCTGACATCAAAGAAAGTACCTAGTGATTAATCTTCTCTACTATCTTATTTGTCCGCGTAAATGTTACACTTTTCTTATATAATTTCTTATAAAAAATACTATACAAAATAGATGGATAATGGTTCTCTTTGAGTATGGTGGTCTTAGCATTGGTACCATTATCGATCATATGTAGCCATCGGTACTATGCTAGTTTCAAATTAATGATTTTCCTTTGCCCTCTAAGCTTGCTCATATAAAATTCCACCATGTGTTATGAAAATGTTGAGTTTTTACACATCGATAAGAAATTAAATAATACTAATTATTGACACGTTCATGCGCATGTAATACTTGTTTGCAACATAGGAGCGATCGAGTACAATTGCTTTTGTAATGAGTTGAGCATCTCTTATGCTCTGTTTTTTAATATATTTTGCCGGAAAAAAAAAATGTACCCCATGACCATAGTACCAAACTCATTTGAAAATTCACATTTACCAGAGGAAGCGAAATGCATTCATATTTTTAATATTCCCCTTTGTTTTTTTCTCACCAGCCGCTTTGTTACTCACGTTGAATATTCATTATTAAAATCTCATATTTTGTTTAACTTCACAATAACTTAGGCTACCATATACTTAAGGGGATACTGTAGAATCAAAAGTATGATTTAATCATTTATATAAATACAAAAAGGAAGAAAAACTATAAAAGATACATACTCGCCCTCATATCCCTTTAATTTTCCTCCTAAGACTTTGAGCACGAAGTCATCCATATAAATGTATTTCATGTGGCCGCGCGTGCATACATTGTTGAGTAGGAACTTAAAATGTAGACAATTTCTTTCATTGCATTAATAGAACGTTAAAATATATCGACCAATTAAATTACCGCACACTTTGAACTATTTTAAAAATGTTGTCATTTACATTTCATGTGAAAATTCAATTTTATTTATAAAAATTTATGAAAAATAATCTTGTTAAACAAAATCAATTATGTAAATTATCGTGAAATTCTCTTACAACATAATATATTGAGCCCTTGCACTTTTTTTCTACTTTCATTTTCTTAGTTGAATGTGAAAATATACATATTCACTAATTAACCCGTCGACTATATCTATTATTCTAAACTATTACAAAAAAATAAACCCGTTGAACACAACTTTAAATCAAAAGCATTAAAAATGCATGATGATATTTATTTTTTAATTGATAGAGATATTGCAAAATAGCATCATTAGACTCAAACAATACCATGTCGTATTATATGCTCAACCCTCATATTTTGAGACACGCTCACAACGACGTCTACGGCTTCCCTACAACTCTTTTATGCTTCAAGTCAAAACTAACTACACAATAACATGTATTCAGCTAGAATAGTCTCATAAAAGGTTGATTTTCCTAAATATTAGGAAAATCAACATTTTACTAGGTATAAAGTAAAAGAGGGTATTCAACACTTCGATAGGATGGATATTGATTTTCTTAATATTTTAGGAAAATCAACCTTTTCTAAGACTTTACCATTCAGCTATGACTATCTCTACAAATTTACTAATTATATAACACCAATAACGATTAATGTTCATTTCAAACAGAGTAGCTACTCTACTCCGGTTACTAATCCATAATTAGACTCAATTCAAAACGTTTCTTTTTTTATCATAAAATAATATCACTGAGCCTTTCTTACCAATTCTTTCCATTACACCTCACAACAACTTTATGGAAATAATGAAGTAGCTAGGAATAACAAACAAATTATGCAAAAGAAATAGTTATTAAGGAAGGAGAAATATGATTTTGTTCCAAAATATCATGCATGGAAC
>JAQRGC012311332.1:0-11726 GCA_028659135.1 Plantago lanceolata | reverse complement strand
TCATCATTGTAATCTCTGAAGTCTCGATCAATTGCTATAATCTTTGAAGCCTTTTGGCTATCTCTCAAGTGGTATTCATATCACTTGAGAAAAGTTCTGTGTATCTTTAATTCCGCTGTTTACTTTACTCTGTTATTTAGTAGTGTTGTGGGGATTGTTATCTAAACAACTCACTCAACACCACTCTCTGTCTCAGATCTAGTTCAAGTTAGATCCTCAAGTTATTTCATATATATGTGTGACTTGTAAGATATTTTTTAGGTTGGCTCTATTTTTTAAAGAATGGTAAGACGATTTGATTGGATATTCTAACTCATAAATACATTTGAACTTTTTATGTTTCGATTGTTTAACAAGAAGTCAATTCATCTGTGTGTGTCGTTGTATTCGAAGTCGTGAAGTAGTGTTTTTATCATAAATGTAATCATATGGTGGACTGATAGTGATTTAGATATCCATTTAGGTACATAGATCGTTAACTTTGATGGTAATTTATAGAAATATAAACGTAGTAGCCGACGGAAAAGGTTTTCATTCTTTATTTCACGAACTAAACATAGTCCGATATAATAGATTACAAGTTAACCTTCACGAGAGGTTATGACTTGCCTAACTAAGTTAAATAGTAGGAATCTTTCAGAGTACACAACAAACAGTAGGAATCTGAAACATGACAACACGCCTAAACTTGATTACTATAATTATAAAAACACAACTTCTTAATCATACAAATGCCACTCCTCAAACCCCTGCCTTGAAGATAGTAACATTCCAGATAGTCTTGTCAGTTATGTTTCTTTCGAAACACAGAGCATCCATTTGCTCCAGTCTGAAACGCTCAACAAAAGGTTTACAGCCACGAGTGATAGTACCAAGGTTCCCAGTCATCACACAAGTAACATTCCACATATCATAGCCACGCCTATTCAGGCGTATCTCGTTTTTCCCCTGTGAGAGCTCAGATCTGGCAAAGACAAAAGGCAATTTCTGCAACAAATGAGGCAATAAAATTAGCAATTGATTTTAAATACCAAGTATTTTATACAGTAGGACACTAATTGATAAGTACAAAACCATCTCAAATCTTCCAGTCACTGCATCATCCTTCAAGGTCAAGTATGTATATGCGACGTATATCCCATACAACATGGAACGTTCCAGTGCAGACATCTCCAAATAGTCAAGGGCTTCCATTGGGTCAATATCACCTGCATCAAAAAGTTCTATAGTTACAATTTGTTTGCATCAATGATAACTTAACTGAAACACTACAGATCTTGAATCTGATTTACTGTAATAAACCATACTCTCATTGGTGTGGTCTGACTGGGGAGATACATCAGATGCAATAGAGTTAGCTGCTTCTTCCCCTTCACTCTCTGCATCAGCCTCAGCACGATTTCCACGTGGTGGGAAGTGATACTCAGGTGTATCAACAGGGACAGCAGGAGCAGGGACAATTCTCTCTAGGCCAGAGCGCTCGAAGAGACGAACGGTGAAATGGGATTCACGATCAAACTGAAGTAGAACGAACTCACCCTTCTTAATCAAGTAATGAGAACGGAATGCCTTCCATCCCTGAGCAAGGTAGGTCATGTGCAGATAGTTCAGTGTTGCTATGACCCAGATCTTGCCATCAGCAGTGGACAATGTGACATGTCGAGGCAGTGGAGTTAGGCACATCTGGTTGAAGTCATCAGGCATCCTCTGATATTCATTGATCTATCATTAGGATAGAAATTTTATACAAGTATACATGTAGAAAGAATGTTGATTTAAATAAAATGAAGCTAACAAACTTTACAGAATTCCAAACATCATACCATGAAGTGGCCATGCTTGCACCCTATGGGTCTGATGCAGGAATTTGGCCTTTCCTGCTGCACTTGAAAGGCTGGCTCCATTGGAGTTGAGTTATCAGCAACCTTAACTCTAATTTCTATTCTCAGCATTAATTGGAAAAGATATGGTGAAGTGTTTGTGTGTGATGTATGATCCATTGGAGTTGGCCTTATATAGAGTTGAGTAGTGTATGGGTGGGAGAGATGCACTAGCCTTGGTAGAGGAAATAAGTTACATCTGGGAAACGGGCTGTGAAAGTGTAAAAAATGCCTTTGGTGTACTTCAGTGTAAAATATAGCAGCTGGGTAAAAATTGAAGTTGGAAATGGAGGGTAAAATGCAGCTTCAAATTTTGGCGCCAAAATTTTCTAGCTGATTGAGTTTTGGGCTCATATCGGAAAATTAGGTACTGCATGTTGTTTGGATCACAATTGCAAATGGGCTGGAAATGGTTTGTTTGTAGTGGGCTGGGTCTTTGATTGTTGGACCAAAACTCCCAATGATAGCCCAATGTGAAAATTTATAGTGTCTTCCTCCATAAATACGGCCCGTTCGTATATATTTTCCTGGGCGGGAACTTGAATATATAAGAATGCAGTCACTTTTGAAGTGTAGCTATATATGAAGAAAGCAGCGAATTATTAGGGTAGCGAAATGTGCATACCATTCTTGACAAGTTTGTCTCTTGGAATGCAGATAAACAATACTAACATATGTAGTAAATATTTGTTGAACTTATGCCCCATGTGATTTTTGTGTGGAACTATCGCAATTAATTCAGAATCATATTATTAAGATTGTATTTATGCAATATGGAACGTGTAAATTACATGGGATTTTACAGGAATACGAAAACTATCTCATTTCGTCGGTGTAAAGTGGCTATGGGAGATACGTCACAGAGAAACAGATATGGATCATTGCTGAAGTTTCTGAAGCATTATATGAAATACATATGATCAGGAATTTTGTGGTTGTTGTGTACCAAGAGTGAACCAATAAGCTCGTAGCATTATATAAATAGCCGTTAAATTAGCTGCAGATATATTACAAACTTTCTAACCGGATGGTTCTTGCATGGTTATAGCATAGCAAGGGAATATTACATTAGTAGGATCCATTTCACCAAAAGTAGTCGCCAGAAGTGTTTTGCTTTCTGCAATATAGCAGAATTGGCACAATCCGTAACCTATTTTACAATGATATTAAGTAATCCAAAAGAGTGCGACTAATGACTGAAACATTTCCGACTAATGATCGTTATATCTATATCATAGAGGCGAGGGTGTAAGATGTGTCATTTCAGACAGATCTTGCACGTGGTGCCCTGACAACCGAAACCTGCCAGACTTGCGGCTCATCTTTGCTAGCTGAGATTGTGACCCAATCATTGAGTTGAAGTTGGTTCTCCAAGCAGAATTCTTTCCACCCCTGTGTGAAATGCGACTTAACTGGAAGGCGTGCTGCTACAACAGGCCATTGGGGGAATCCAGGAACATCAACGCGCCTGAGTACTTTGTAAGAAACTTCACCCTTGACAAGGTTTGAGCTTGCAAATTTCTGCGGGATGGTCTACAAATATACCACACAAGTTTGATCCAGGGTCAGGAATCAAATAATGCAGTATTAAACTGGCATACGGTGTACTGCTACACCGATAAGGCTTTCAAACTTCAAATGGAAGAGGAGAAAAAGAACCTAGGAGGCAGTGCTGTCTTGCGGACAACAACGGTACAGTGACGTACTTTGGTTGGGCGCAGTTTCCTTGGCTTCCTATGTTTCGGTGGCATGTCAAGTTCTGCTCGATTTGCAGCATCTGCCTCAACTGATAAGTGTGTGGGAAAGCAGAGTGAGAAGTTGTAAATTAACAGTGTATGAGTCAGAATAGACTGAAAAATATTTATTTGGAGATGAACTAACAGTTAGGCAACAGGCACTTCTTCCGAGCTAGAACGACATTAGATGGGCCAGCTGATTGTAAAATTCGAATAAATCAAGTTGGATTAGGGACAATAACAGTTACGATGAGATGATAAGTGAACTACGTAGTATCTTAAATGTAGACAGTACCTTCATCATGTCTGATAGTGTGTGTGTTTCTTTGACAAAGTTACTGAAAAGTGGCATCCATATTTCGTTAACTGGTTGTGGGTGAGCGTATGGAACAACAGCCAAAGTTCGGTAGTCAGTTATCGGTGGATCGTCGTTTAGGTCAATGCCACCAATGGTTGTTGGTGGTGTTGAATCCTTGTCGCTTGAAACCATCCAATTTTGAGCACTTGATTCAGAATGTTCACCTGGACAATGTAGTTGTGTACTTTAGTAGTTGAGTTGAAGTCGAAGATTTATTGTAATAGTGTATACTTTCTGTGAGGTATCATAAGGTTTACCTGCCGCTGGAGCTTCCGTAAAGAGAGTCAAGTTTATTTTAGGGCCTAAACCAAGCCCAACTAGGGAAACTGTATCAGTGAAAGCCGTAGTGACAACTGAAAAGATTACAAACAGGTGTACTGTTAGGTAAGGGTATTTGATGCCAACTGTAATCTTTGTGTTTGAGAACATCTAACCTGTTGAAGTTGAATTGTAATGGATGAAATCGGAAGCCATGAAAGCTGATGGACCTGAACCATTAACTAAGGGTAGTTGTAATCAAAATGACATGAACTAAATTTACTGTTATAGTTTCAGGAGTGTTACATTGCGAAGTATGTGAGCATTACCTCGTTCTGCAAATGGCGAGTGTTGGGCCTTGTCAACGCTCAATGGAGGCATGCCATTATTTCGAATGGTGTCAATGCGAGGTTCTTTTGCAGATTCTACTACCTGAAGTTTAAGCCAGCTAGAGTCAGGGGGCATGTGAGTGCCACCATTAAAGTCTTGGAGATGTGGATTCAGGAAAGGCAGTGTAGCCGCGGGATGTTCCTTCACAGCACCAAATCTGTCATAAAATGTGAAGTAAAAATGGCCTGCGTTGTTGTATTGCAGAATAACACAGTCAAATTGCTCTACATGGTATATTCTACAAATATCCATCCAACCCTTTGAGAAGTAGTGCTTGTCGTCGACTGTCTGAACAGAGACATACCAAGTGTAGTCGTCTTTACCAGACATAGTCACCATTTCAGGGATGTCCCTCCAGTACATGTTTGTAAAATCACTTGGGATTTCCTATACAAAAAGTGAATGTTTAACAAGCAATTGAGAACCATAAGTACATTATATAGAACAAGCACACATTTAAGCATGTAGTAACAAAAAAAAAACCCAATGGAATGAATGGTTGGCAAGCAATTGAGAGCCTTCAGTACAGAATCTAGAACAAGCCAACATTGAAGCATGTAGTCAGAAAAACACACAATGTCTGATATGTGGACGATGGTTTCGACTGTAAATTGCATGGACGATCAGTTCAAATACTACATGCACTGTAACTAACCATATAATTCTACTTCATTCCTATGAAATTGTAATGTGCAAGCATTGCCTGATATCCACCGGAGATGAAATGTACTGAATGAGCCAAATCACCGTGAACATGTGCTATTGCAGACTAGTGTATGAGTTAATGAAACTAATATAATTCATACAGCTGCATCCAAATCTTTATAAGAATGATACAGGGGAGTGTTCACAACAGGGTATACACATAGCCCTAAATGCACAATTATAGCGACTATTTCAATGACTGAATTACCTTTGTGTGCAAAACAATAAAAGGCACATATATGAACAAAAGTGGAAAGTCGATACAACAAGGGATGTGGGTGATATATCCAGTAGTAAGCAAGGATATTAGACTAAGTTAATACAATTTTCTTACCACCTTATCAAAAAAGTCTAGTCAGGGGATTACATATAGCAGGGCTGGCCTGATGCATTACTAATATGATAGTGTAGTGGAATGGTCTCCACCCTTGTTTGGAGTCTGATCAAAAGGTAATAACACATAGTGAACCATAACTAACTGGCTTTGCCCCAACTATGCAAAAATGTAAAAGCAAATACAGTATTACAGCAAAATCTGATAGTAATTATTTAACTATTTGAAAAAAAACAAGCTATACGTAATAGGAAAACACTACTAATTTAGAAAGCAGTTAGGGTTTTGAAGTTCCGTACCAAAGGGCGGCGATACGGTGCAACAATGATGTAAGAGATGAATGATCCGTACACTGCAACTGGAGTTATGACCATCGCAGGTGGCTTGACTAAAGTACCGGACAGTATCACTTCGTGGAACTCAACTACAAACTGGTCAGGATTTGGGATGAACTCGTAGCAAGTCTGAGGTGGAGGTGCTACCAGCTGAGACGGTTGATCGATTGTTGGTGGCACCGGAACCGGCGAGGCGGGAACAGTGTTTGCTACCCCCGAGGTTTGGTTTTCAGGGAGCCAGACTTCACCTAGTAGCCCCAAGTCAATTTCAGGGGATGTGAGACATTCAAGAAAGGACATGTGGCCGTCAAGAACGCTGGCCGGAGATTGGAGCTCGTTTGGTGAGTTTCCATTGATAGTAGCCACATTTTGTTCAGTGGTGGGAGGTGGAGCTGAGTTTAGAGATAGGACATTTACAGAGGGAAAAACAGTGGCAAATGAAGTTGAGGCTTGCTAAAGACTCCTAGAAAATGCCGGTAAGTAGTTGATAGCGGGTCGGGCCTTTCCCGTTTTTTTTCAAGTTGCAGTTGATGTACAGATTTGAAATAAAGAATAGAGTAGGGGCGATGTGACTACACAGAGCAAGTGGGCAATTTTGTGGTCGGCTAGGCCAGTGTCTAAGAAATTGCATTTGTGCAATTTATGATAAACGGGCCACTGCTGAATGTTGTTTGGGATGCGTGGGATTAAATGGTGGAGTGATTTGATGGGTGAGTATGATAACCCAGATTGAGGTGTTTAAGCTAAAGCTGAGCTAAGTTTGTAGGTAATGAAGGAGCTAGTAGTCATTGTGTGTAGTTAGGCTTAACTGCTTGTAATTATGGTTGATTAAGCTAGTAAAACTGAGTCTGCTGATTGATGTTATTTGGTTGGTTACAAGTGAGCATAATTAAAGGGAAGTCCCGATGTACAGTACTGAGCTTAGATAACAATTCAGATAAGCTGGAACGCATTGAGTAATTTAGACTTGCTAGAAAAGCGAAACATTCATCTGAAAATGAAATTTGGATAGTACAGATTTGACAAACAGGTACAAACAGAGAGCCATCAAGTGCATGGCATTTGATGCATGTTTGAGTTGAGGTTCATAGTAATGTAGCCTGACATATGCATGCAAAGAAAAACAATAAACACAACTGAATAGAACAAAAGGAATATAAAACCCGCAAAACAGATGCATGTCCAATAATGTGTAAGGGCACAAGCAACCGATGCCAATGAGATAGTGGCATTGTGTGTGCCTAGTGTCACTTTAAGCGAGAGCGTCCTTGCATGTTGCCCAGAAATGAGTACCATACTCACCACAACGACCACATATGAATTCTTTCTGTTTGCAACCATTTTCATCAATGCGAAACCTTTTGAGGCGAGGTCTGCCTGGCTGTCGGCGGATAACAGGGGGGAGGATTGCGGAGGGGCAATTCAAATCGATGAATTCATACTTTTCTGTCATACGTATTGGATAGATATTCTCTGCATATACGGTTGTATATGTATCGACGAAGAAGCATGGATCCACGAGTTGGCGAATGTCCCAGGTCGAACGGTTGATCACAGGAATGGCATGTGAACACGGAAAGCCCCGAACCTGCCACTGGTAGCATGAGTAGGTCTTTGTGTTAAGGTTGACCTGGATAAGGGAAAATCATTATGGTGCTGCAGAGCATTTCAAGTATATGTATAAATGTAGACATTAACTTAATCTGTACCACTGCTGAAACTGGGCTTAGAACTTCGTAAACGCCTTCATCAAGTGTGACGAGTATCTTCCAGCTCTACCCAAGAATCTGTTCTTTGCTCCATATCTCTTCAATGCGTTTTGTAAAGGCACCGGTCCACTTTGTAACATCAGCTTGGCGTTCTGTAAACCAGCGCATCCGTTGTTGGCGAATGCAATCGATCATGAAAGTAATTGGGAGGCAGCGAGCATCAAGGATCCAATGATTGAAAGATTCAGCAGCGTTACTTGTCAATTCTCCGTATCTGTGTACATCATGAGCATAAGAGACAGCCCACTTATCAGGTGGTAAGTCTTCAAGGAAATGGATTGCCTCAGGCCCCCCTTTTAGTTTGAGCTTGTGGAGCGCAGCCTTTAAAAAGGCTTTTGTAGGAGCATATGCTGCATCTCTAAGCAACTTGCAGAGCGTGTTCTTGTACACATCGGAATATTTCTTGCCTTTGTACGTGGCCCTTAAGTTTTGCATGAGATGATATAAACAGAAGAAATGCAGTGGTTTTGTGTAAACCTGGCCAAAAGCATTGAGCAAACCACCTGCTCGATCTGAAACGTACATAATTTCCTTGTCATGGCTAACGTGGGCACGTAGTTTTTCAAGGAACCATTTCCAATTTGTTGCGTTCTCACCATCGACAATTGCAATTGCCACAGGAAACAGGCCTGTATAAGACACGGGAAGATGTAGTAAAGAGTAGTATGCATAAAAATCGGTATGTGTTAATTGGATACCGGTGAGGAACATAAGTAAGTAATGATTTGGAGCACGATTAGGGTGGGATTAGGCTCGTAAGTATAAACTGGTGCAGGGAGGCAGCAAGTGACATACCGCTGTTTCCGTCTTTGGCAGTAGCAGATAACAATGTCCCTTTGTAGCGAGTTTTCATGAAAGTGCCATCGACAAAGAGCATTAGGCGGCATAGTTTGAATCCTTTTAGACTAGCATCAAATGCTAGGAAGAACTTTTCGAAGCGATTATCATGTGGTGAAGTTTCTAGCGCCACCACGCTCCCAGGGTTAGTACGTTCAATAGCATGCTTATACCATCTGAGTTCATCAAATGATTCATTGAAGCTGCCAAAGATGTTAGCCCGCGCGATCTCCACACCGCGCCAGACTCTTTCATACGGAATGGTAAAGCCGTAGTAAGTCCTGAATTCATTTTTTAAATCAGTTGCAGAAAGAGTTGGTGTTGCACGGATCGAGTCAGTTATTAATTCCCCAATGAGCCGGCAACCTATGCGATGTGAATCGGTTCCCTTCGTAGACAGAGGGCAAGAGTGAACTAGGTTTACGTCCTTGATAATGAAGGCCTGAGTGACAGTGCTCATTGCACCTTTGATGAACCATTGGCAAATGTGTGAGTCTTTAAAAGAGCATTGCGCGTGGACATAAATGGCATCGTTCCTCTTCAGGCGGTACCGGAAACCAATTTTGGATGCATACATAATCAATTTGGTACGGAATTCAGCCGCACCACCCCTAAACTCCTGACCTTTACCTGATATGTAACTTGACCAGTTGGCTGATCGCATTACAATTGGTTCGGTTTCAGGAGCAATAGCATATATTGGGAAAGCACTAGTTGATCCAGAGAAGAATTCACCACGGTCTAGTTCAGACTGTCTTGTTTTCTTGACAGTTTGCCATTTGGAAAATGGGAGTGTGCCGGGACTGTGTTCAACGGGGGTCTGAGCTAGTTCAGGCGAGAGTGGTGAGGTTGGTGGTGGTGTGTGGTGAGAAGCGGGGTCGGAGTTGAGGTCAATTGTGAAGGGCTGGGATTGCGCAGTAGGATAAGAATGGCCTATTGACTGAAAGACTCATTCGGCATGGACAAACATTTCATGGGTAGGATTGTGAAGCGGCTGGCCTTGAATAGGATTCTGAGTCCGTACGGGGACAGGTGGAACGTATTGTATAGGAGCTTTACTCTGCCTAAAGTCTCTTTCAGAACGGAAGTATGCGGGTATGTTTGGTTGATAGGCGGAAGGGTTGTGGTTTGGGAGAAGCTGGTCGGTGTAGTTTAGGTAAATGGTGACAACGGTTTTGTTAGTGGCTTGGCAAAACAAGAGCATGTTTTGGTAGTCAGAGTCGGATGCGAGACTACAACGATTCCCTTCAGCAACTTCAAATGAAAACATCGAACTTTCATCAATTAGTATCCCTGATTTCCCTGAACGGAGATATAATGAGTATAGATGATTACTTAGCTTTTCCCACCAACAATGAAATAATGCAAATATGGAAACAGCCTGAACGGCTATTTTCAGCAGAACATGAAACAGCAGCACAGCATGACTAAATTTCGAATGAAAATGCATACCAATCACATAGCCCAAGCACAGGAACATATGTTATTCAATTAATGTAATAGTGAAAATCTGAAATAACCTTGAAGGCCTGAATTCAGCCGAACAACAAAACTACAACACAACATGACTAATGTAGCTTGGAAAATGCATATGAAACAAACATAACAAGCACAGCAGGACAGTTCATCTGAAGTATTGCTTAGTGGGCATATAACCAAGCCCATTTACAGTGATGGTTTTGTAACATGAATATGAATCAGCATCACAAAAAGCACATGTAAGATCGAAATTGCAGAAGTGATGATGGTAAGACATATTTACAAATCAGAGGCATGTGTGAAGTACATTTTAGGAGGAAAGAAACATGTAATTGATAATTCCGATGTGAGATGAACGGATTATCAGAAATTTCATTGATAAATCCCATCCAGTTCGGAGCCTCCCCGGAATTGAGCAGGCCAGTGTATTCCTTTGCTTTTACTAGCATGATCTGAGAAGTCTTTTCCTCCATTGTTGATCTGATGATCTAATCTGTGAACACTGTATAGCTAGAATTTTGTTATTTGTATGTTAAACCCAGTTTTGAGTTTGATATATTCGCCAAATTCAATAAAATCCCTGCCACCCCGTCTTCTCCCAATTACATTGCATATCACTATTCCGGGTAATACAATTTTGCCTCCCAACGAACACCATTCCTCCAGAAGGGCATATAGGAAATCTGGCATTTGGTAACTGTTGACTGCCATACAGGAGTTGTGTGTGAAACAACTACATTGTTTGGCTTCCTCCATACATGAAATGTGTTGTGCTTGCTCCAAAAATAGTGTCTACTTTATGTATGGCAGTGTAAAAAATCCAAATTTTATATATGTTAATATTTTATATTTCCCTTAAAAGTCATAATTTCATGGTGGAATAATATACATAAGAAAATAAGTTTTATAAGAAACAAAGCATTTTTCACCATGAACATAAAAATTTATAATAATACTAGCTTGAGACTATACAATAGCCTTATTTTTATTTATGATGCATGCTCTTTATATGATTGTTATTATATTTATCTTTGAATTGATATGTGACAATTACGGTCAACCTACTTTAGAACACGATGCAGATCATTAATCTGTTGAATGTACGAGGTATCTCATACGTAAATCATGGTGCTAATTATTAAGGATCCATGATATGCTAGTATTTAGAAAATCCATATTCATCTTGACTAATTTACCATTAACTTGTCAATATAATTGTTTACAATTCTCACTTTTATTTCTCTACGTGATTGCTAGATCTTTGCATAATCAATCTTTCCTCTCTACAATTGGTGAACAATTTCATTAAACAATTAACTTATTAAGTTTTAGAGAACGAAACTTAAATTTAACTTTTTGCTACACTCAAACTTTTTTGTGTAGCTGTAGTTATTCTTTGACTAGAAATAAAAAAATAAAATGAATTCGCTGAGTTTGTATATGATTCCATCACTTAACACTCACAACTTTGATAGTCCCACCAAAACAATTTGAATGGACATTTATACCCTCAATTTATAACTACATTGTAATGTACATCTATCGGTGGTTGTAGCAATTTATTGCATTATAGTACTAGAATTGTGTTGCACCGAAGTGTAACGAAGTAAAAATGTCATTTCACCTTCATTTTTAAGGTCCCTTC
>JAQRGC012311151.1:0-11398 GCA_028659135.1 Plantago lanceolata | reverse complement strand
CCTTGCGTCTCTCACATTTTTCGCAAACTTGTGTATCTCGCAAAACGGACTTTAAAAAAAAGAGAGAATAGAATCACAGTACACCAACAAATTAACACAATGGTTGAGGTAGCATTAAATAATTACTAATTCTTAAAGAAAAGCAACATATATGAAGGTCATATAAAGATCAACACAAAAGAATTCATACGACGACCTACCAATTTTGGTCCCCTAAGTGTGTTGTGAGTTTATGTTGGTATTTTTTTAATCTTTTTATATGTTGGTGTCCCCAAGAATGCTACACCCTTAAAAAAAAGGAAATAAATAAAAATGGAAATAATTTCACACTTCTAATAAAAATGCTCAACGGTCAACTCTTCTGAAATGAAACTTGTTAAAAAGAATTTGTTTTTAATAATTCCACACTTCTAATAACATCCCCAAATTGAAATCACTGATAAACCCTAATTCACCTTCTTCCACCATTGAGCTGAAAATGACGAGGAGCCTCCTCCCAACTCTTCCAGAAGAAATCTTGTTGGAGATTTTCACAAGAATGCCTGCTAAATCTGTGGGAAGATGCAGGTGTACATCCAAATTATGGCTCGCAAATCTCTCCACTTCTCAATTCATCAATTTGCATCGCACTCGTCACCAACAAGAGAATCTGCTCGTTATCATCGGTGGTCGCGCACTCCACACCATCAATATGCCGTTAAAGGATGAGAATGTGTCGAAGGAGCTGCTGTCTGGGCTGCCTCAAAATTGGAAACGGGTGTTGTGTTCTTGCGATGGCATGGTTTTGCTGCTGAATGTTGCAGATGAGTTGTTTGTGGTAAATCCAGTTACGCAACAACAGGTTAGAGTGCCTCCTACTCCTCCACCTTCAGATGTGGAGAAGGTTGCACACTATTCGGATTATACAGATTATATGTTTGGGTTTGGTTATGACAATTCCAAGGATGATTACAAGATTCTAATCATTGCTACTTACTTTCGAAGTAACCGTTCCCGTACATATGCTCATGTTTATTCTTTAAAAATGGGCATTTGGAAGTGGTTACCCTGCGATTTTAGTTATAACTGTCCATATAATGGCACTGAAGTAGCTGATGGTGCTCATGTAAACGGAGTTATCCATTGGCTCAATCGCAAAGAACGGAATAATCCAGAAGATATGCTTGACTATGAGCTTCACACTTTCAGTTTGGCGGATGAGGCGTTCGGTGTTATTCCTTTTCCAGCTCATAATGGTAGATCTTGGTTTCGTGCCGCATCTGTGTTAAGGGGATGTCTGATTTTGGTTACAAAGTTAAAATTAGAGTTAGGTGTAGTTGAGGCATGGATTATGAAAAAATATGGAGTACATGAGTCTTGGACTAATTTCACTATTGGTGGTATTAGTACACGTAAGAGAAAATTTAGAAGCCAACCTCTGAGCGTCATTAGGGAAAATGAAGTAGTGATGTTGGGTAATGGTTCGCTTTTTCTGAGTAATCTAGAAACGCAAGGATCGAAGCCTATGGTTGTTAATGGAGATCACCCTTGTTTTAATGATGCGAGTGTCTTTATTGAAAGTCTTGTTTCTCCATCCAGCTTTGCGTTAGTAGCCGAAAAGAAGAATGATGGAACAGACTTTGCGAACAATACACTGGTATGACGGGATTCTAACTCAGACTTCATTTCTTATCTATAATGAATTGTTTCCTATTGGTCCTGCCTTGTTCTATCCTATATAGATTTAGGACAAGTTGTTATTGTATGTGAAAAGTTACTCCTTGTGTGTGATGCCTATATTGGATGTCTCCATTGTATGTGGGTGGTTTTTATCGTTAATGTAATTCTTATGTTTTTTAGATTTTTGTAGCTGCATTTTTATCATGTATGTTCCGTTATTTTTCCCTGTGTGCTTACGCAACAGTTATTTTTCCCGCGTGTGCTTGATTTCGTTAACATTTATGTGAACAGATGTATAATTAAATTCATAGATTGTCCTATTCGATTACTTGGGCCATACTGTAATTGAATTTCCAGTCTGCGTCGTTCCTTATTGTTGCGCAAAAAAGCACAATATACAGCCAGATTATCTGAGATAGCCATAGGCAAATCCACTTGTTCAATACTCCAGCAGTCCAGCTTCAGATCCATCAACATAGCCTGTGAAAGCGAAAACAAACAATATTCTTAGTAAAGACTGGAACTTATGGCAGCAGTGGTTATAATTTGTAAAGATAGCAAAGGAAGACGCATATTAGCAAGCCATGATAATTCAACAAAATTAATAGTGAAGTGAGAACATAATAATACTGATAATAGAGCATAGTTGGAACTATGGAACAGACTTTGCAAACAGTATGCCGGTATGACGGGATTCTAACTCAGACTTCATTAATTATCTATAGTCAATGGATACCTCTATTGGTGTTTATTTTGCAGGTCCTTTTACTTTCTTGAACCCTGAATTAAAATTAGCTTCTCAATAGTACATAACTTTGTGTGGGTGGAGCTAGTTCTTCTTGGTTCTCTTACTTTTGAGACCGTTTGTCATTCCAATCTATGTATTTGTCAGTGAAGTTTATGCACTTGTGTTTCTCTTAGTTTGAAGCCATAGAGGAGCTTGATAAAGTCTTGATATTCATTGGGCATAATACATGGGTCAGTCGGGTAAGTACTTTAACACCACAGTTAAACCAAGTTGGTTTACTGGGGTGCTCATACCTTGTTGAGTTGAAAACATAATCCTAAATTTGAGGTGAGTATGTGTCAAAATGAACAAAAACTTTGTGATATACTATGATTCTATGAAGTTGTTGACACATTGATTTAAGATCAGAGGACATCTTTTTCTAGCGAGATTGTTTCTTGCCATTATTTTCTTGTTCTTCCTTTATGCATGCTCCTAATATTGGATATGATGATTGCTTTCTCTTTTTCTGTATTTGTATATGAATAAGCTCATCTCCTGATTTATTGCATGTTATGATTCGTGGCAATCTAATTTATCTGCTAACAAATTTTTTGTTGACATGTAGTAGTGGTTAGTAATATTTGTGAACTTGCATTGTTTTCTGCTACGAAATGCGAATGCATACCAGTTTAATGGGTTGTGGGAAAAACAACCAACGCAGACTTGGTGGCTTTGAGATTTGGCCTTGTCATGGCCTGAAAACTGATTATACAATAATGTGACTCTAAATACGTTATCTTTTGTTTGGACAGGAAGCAGGCCCTTCACAGGCACCACCAGGTTCTAGTGGATGATATCACCTGACCTATCGAGAAACAGGAGTTTAAGCTGTGTTTTGTCTACCGTGAAGCTAATCAAGTGGCAGATGTATTCTCAACTTTTTAAAGCTCATATCCTCTTTGGTCCAGTGGATTTTGTTGACAGAACTTGTTTCCCCATCAACTATTTCCATGGAAGCGCACTACTTCAAGCATTTACTGTTGCAGAGGCGTAACATGGTAGGTTTTATTTCTGGCAAAATTAAGGAATGTATATGCAGTGAGAGTATTTACTCCGTAGCCTCTTCACCCGAGCCTAGACCATGAACATGTGCTAATGCTCAATGTAGTAGTTTTCTCTTTATTGTTTTTGCATTTGTAAGGAAAACTCACCAAAATCTGTCAATCACTTTCATCTGGTTTCTACAACTCTAGCATCAAAGGTATCAGATTTGGATTGAACCATTTTATGGAGTTTTATGTAGACCATGAGAAACATGATTAAATGTGGTTCTTAACCCTTACTAGTAGAGTAGTAGTCTATTACAAGGAACCACTCATGTATGGAGGTGGCTGGAGCTGGACATATGATGATACATCGATGATCGATCAGTCAAATCAAGTGGATTCGATGTGAAAATATTGCATGTATGAAACAACATCCCAGTGATCACCAAAGTGTCTGTTTCTTGAACGCAACTGACTTGCGTTTTTGCTTGGGACTTGGTTATATATGCTACTATGCTTCACATCATGAACACCTAACGAGAAGATTAAGGCACACGAAGGACCAAACTCAACAACCGGCTCAAAATCATGATCGACACAAAAATGCATATGAATATACTAAGCATAATCCAGAAACTAGAAAGACTCACCGGTACAGAAGGGAGTGACCAGAGCTACATCAATCGAGGCCCAATACTCCCCATCGCCCACTGCTGTAAGAGACGAAGATAAAGAAAATAAATAAATCAATGGACTGAAATCAACAACCCAACAACACCCAGTCGATTAACCAGAAGTAATTTACAGTAGCTAAATCTATACAGTAATCCAGTTCAGTTCGATTTATAGCGATCAGAGTTTCAGGGAAGGGACACCTACTGTTCCAGAATTCTCTTTATTTAGGACTGTAGTTTGGCAAGCTAACATCCAGGATTCCGATTTTTGTAAGCGCAGGCTTGCAATTGCAGTTTCTAGCTACCCATGCAATCTTTAGTATCCTGGTTAATTTCATTGAGCTTCTTCTTGTACTGATTTTTAATCATTTTCCTACAATGCATGAAAAGTTAAAGATAGCTAGAAATCAGAAGTATTATATAGCGGGATAACAAAAATCACTTAAGAAGTCAAAATGAATTCATGGCTGTGTGAATTATGCTCTTGATTGACACAATGATTTTTGTACAGGATGATGCTCATATATTCTGCAGAGAGTCCCAGGTAAGATGAGATTTCTTTTGCAATACTGATGCTCTTGTTACCAAAGCACACATCCAATGGTTTTTCTGTAACAGATCAAAGATGAAGTCAAAGGTGTCTTAGAGTTCATCAGCTGTGTCTCTGAAATATTTGGTTTCACTTTTGACCTGAAGTTATCCACGGTATGGAATCCATTCCTCTGTTCTAGTTCATATTATATGTAGTAACTTTTATGTAGTAGCTCACTGCTTAATTTTCTGCTAACTTTTGTTTCTGTTGATGGCCTCATTTGAGTTTTGCTGTGTCTGCTTGAAATTGTTAATTGCACATTATATTTCTATTAATATTACTTCTTGTTAGAATGAGGTAACTGATAAGGTGAATCGTAAATGATTTGGTGAATGGTATCCTGTATCCATGTACGCCTATTGATAATGTGGTTTCGATTTAGAGTTGTCTGATACATGTAACGAAAAATGTTAGCAGAAATCAGAGTTTCATTCTTTCTGAAACAGATCAATAAGAGTCTCAACCTTCCCCTCCTCTAGGCCATCATCCTGTTCTATACCATCCAGTTGTATTTCCGATGAATGTAGTGTGCGTCTGAATGCAAAGTCGGCCTCGTTCTCAATTGGTCCCGAGCTCTCAATTAAGCAGACTCTGGATCCTCATGTGACAGCTCGTTATCATCGAGGTGGTTCAGTGACATGTTAGAGGAACAATGTGATAATGTACCCGCTGAAGTACTCTCAGTCATCTTTAAAGTTGGTCGGATTCACGGTAACTTTGTAGCCAGTGTCTGGTTTATTAATTTTATGAAGTTTCGAAAACATATTCGTTTTGATGCACTCTTGTTACCCGCTGTAAAAACTATTGAGCTTTCGATGTCAGAGCGAAGGAAAATCTAGGCAGATCCAAAACATATTCTGCTCTTTTAATTTTTTTTTTTACGATTTGAGGCTATGCTGGCACTTATAAGTGCCACTATAGCAGTAAGACATTTACACCTCCCACGCCTATTATGGCACTTCTTAATTGCCATCTTATTAGTTAAACCCTAAACCCTAGCCTCATCTATGATGGCACTTAAAAGTGCCTTTGTAGCTCATCTATACCGGCACTTTGGAAGTGCCGGCATAGGGTTACCGTTGTACCGGCCGACCACCGGAAGTGCCAGGACCCTTTGCCGGCGGCACTTGGCCAACAACCGGTACTACCTATGCCGGCACTTAAAAGTGCCATTATAGGTCTTTAAAAGTGCCTCAGGTGGCGAAAATCCTTGTAGTGGAATTAAACTCTGCTATAGTTTTCTACTATAGAACATGTAAAACCAGGAACATATTTGCACTTAAATTTTATTTTGCACAACTAAAGGAAATATCGCCCTCAATCGCCAAACCTCAAATGCTACCAGCCTACCGCCATTATTCATAACAGTGAATACTCTCGGGGCATCCAAATAAAGTTACTACTTACTATAGTAGAAAGTGGAAATGTTCAGGAGAATCAGAACAAACTCCAGAATCATTTACGGAGTAAACCGAAACAGTGTGTGTTTTTTCTTTTTTGTAACTTGGAGGATGAGGATATTAAACACTTGCTCTGTGGTTGCTCTGGTACTGGGGGATTATGGCATAATTTGCTGAGATGGTTTGGTCGACCCAGGGCAGTTGGAAATTGGTCTGCAGAATCTGTGAAGATGTGTACGGCAACGAAGGGGAAATCTGCAACTGCGTTTATACTTAAAACGTTATTCACTGAGTTTGTATACGCTGTCTGGAGAGAACGCAATTGTCGTATTTTTCAAAACCTTCGAAAGGATATACATGTCTTATCTCGAGTAGTGTTTATCACTATTAGCGGTTGTCTATTTAGGCTCTGTTCAATTCGACTGAGAGTTTCTGAACTGAATTGAATTGAAGTACAAATTTAAACTAAACAAACATGAACTGAACTGAATGGATCTGAACTGAACTGAACGGACTTGAACTGAACTGAATTTAATTGAACTTAAATTAAGGTGAACTGAACAGAACCTTAATCCTAAGTTAGGTGCAGTTTTTGATTCTTTGAAACTCCTTTGAGTTCTGTCGGTTAGGATGACTATTGTATGTAAGTCTTGTGTCTTGAGTTGTTGTACTTCATTGATTACTTGAAATAAAAAAGTGCTATCATTGTTCCAAAAAAAAAAAAAAATTACAAAATTGAATGTCCCAAAACTCAAGTTTAATAAACCCTAATCCACTCTTTCAATTTAAGAATACTAACACTTTTATTGAGCTTGAAAATGACCACGACGATTCCAAATCTCCCCGAAGAAATATTTTTGGAGATTCTCTCAAGAATGCCTGCTAAATCTGTAGGCAGATTTAAGTGTCTATCAAAACCATGGCTCACAAATCTATCCACTGCTAAGTTCATCAATTTGCATCTCAACCATCACCAAGAGTAAAATCTTCTCCTAATCTCCGGGGGTCGCGCACTCCACATAAAATTAAGCTGAAAATGGCGAGCCTCCCAGAAGAAATCTTGTTGGAGATTTTCTCAAGAATGCCTGCTAAATCTATAGGCAGATTTAAGTATCTATCGAAACTATGGCTCGAAAATCTCTCCGGTGCTAAGTTTATCAATTTGCATCTCACTCATCAGCAAGAGGAAAATCTTCTCCTTATCTCCATTGGTCGCAAACTCCACACCATTGCTCCGACTATAACAGATGAAGCTGTGTCAACGGAGCTTGCTGGGATGTCCAGAAAATGGAAACAGATGTTGGGTTCTTGCATTAGGTTCCGTTCAATTCGACTGAGAGTTTCTGAACTAAACTTAACTGAATTGAACTGAACTGAACAAACCTGAACTGAACTTAACTGAACTGAATGAACCTGAACTGAACTTAACTGAACTAAATGGACCTGAGCTGAAGTTAGACTTTGTTCTTTTCGCCTGAACAGAACATAACATAACATAACAGAACTGAACAGAACTGTAGTGAAGTATAAAATATAACTAAGCAAGACTGAAAATAACTGAACTGAAAATAATGAGTTTTCAGATGAAAAGAACAGAGCTTTAATTGAATTGAACTGAACTGAACTGAAATTAAGGTGAACTGAACAGGGCCTTAGATTGGTCTCGCTGATCAATGATAAAAATGAGCTGAAATGAAATTAAGGTCTGAGCTGAACTGAAGACAACTGAAGCTATGTTGAACTGAACACTAAGACTTTGTCCCCTTTATCTGAACAGAACTGAATCGAACATAACAAAACAAAATTGAAGTGCAGTATAAAATCTAATTAACCAAATTTAGACAGAACTAGATTAAAAATAATGAGTTTTTAAATGAAAATAACAGAACCTAATTGACCGACCG
Organism: Plantago lanceolata; assembly: GCA_028659135.1. Classification (NCBI taxonomy): domain Eukaryota; kingdom Viridiplantae; phylum Streptophyta; class Magnoliopsida; order Lamiales; family Plantaginaceae; genus Plantago; species Plantago lanceolata. Next base: position 3,393 of record JAQRGC012311151.1, on the reverse strand, counting down.
AGATGAAATAATGTACGGTATGTATCTTATATCCAAAAGGGTTTTGAGCTCAAAGTCTCTGATAAACCCTAGCTCACACTCATCAGAATTAAGCTGAAAATGACGACGACCCCACCAAATCTCCTTGAAGAAATCATGTTGGAGATTTTCTCAAGAATGCATGCTAAATCTGTAGGCAGATGCAAATGTCCCTCGAAATTATGTCTCGCAAATCTCTCCACACTTGTGAATTCATCAATTTGCATCGTACTCGTCACCAACAAGAGAATCTGCTCCTTATCTCTAATGTTCACAAATTCGGAAACTCCATAAGTGTTGTGGTGGCTCGTTTTTAGCCATAAGGTCTAATAGACATAGACCATATGTAATAATTTTTACAAAACCACCAATAGCTCTGAGTCTCTCATAAACCCTAGCTCACACTTGTCAGAATTAAGCTGAAAATGACGACGAGCCTCCCCAGTCTCCGTGAAGAAATTAGTTTTCGATCACTTATTAGTTCGTTTTACAAAACGAACACAGAGAGAGATTTTATTTTAGAGAAGCAAATCCATCTTTCAAACTTTCAAACTTTCAACTTTCAAGTCAGGATTAAGTAGTACTGTTGTAGACTCGTGCATAAATTACAAAATTGAAGCTCCCCCTCCCAATAGCTCGAGTCTCTGATAAACCCTAGCTCATCACACTCGTCAGATTTGGCCCTGTCATGGCCTGATCCTGACAGATCAATGCAATAAAACTGATTATACAATAATGTGACTCTAAATATGTTATCTTTTGTTTGGACAGGAAGCATGCCCTTCACAGGCACCAACAGGTTCTAGTGGATAATATCTTTGCAGTACACAAAATATTATAAGAGGCACATATATCTGATTGTGGCAAATTATAAAATTGAATGTCCCAAAACTCAAGTCTGATAAACACTAATGCACATGCACTCTTTCAATTTCATCATACTAACACTTTTTTTGACCTTGAAAATGACGACGACAACCCCAATCTCCCCGAAGAAATCTTGTTGGAGATTCTCTCAAGAATGCCTGCTAAATCTGTAGGCAGATTTAAGTGTCTATTACAGATTTAAGTGTCTATTAAAACTATGGCTCGCAAATCTTTCCACTGCTAAGTTCATCAATTTGCATCTCACTCATCACCAAGAGGAAAATTTTCTCCTTATCTCTATTGGTCGCAAACACCACACCATTGCTCTGACTATAACAGACGAAGCTATGTCGACGAAGCTATAACAAAATTGAATTAAATATAATTGAACAAAATTTAAGTGCAGTATAAATAAAATAAAATATAACTAAGTAAATGTGAACATAAGTGGAGTGGAAATAATGAGTTTCTAAATAAAAATAATTGACCGACGGAGATGAAATAATGTAGGGTATGTACCTTTTATCCCAAAATTGAACCTCCGAAAACCCCAGAAGCTCAAGTCTCTGATAAACCCTAGCTCATCACACTCATCAGAATTAAGCTGAAAATGACGAGGAGGAGCCTCCCCAATCTCCCTGAAGAAATCATGCTGGAGATTTTCTCAAGAACGCCTGCTAAATCTGTTGGCAGATTCAAGTGTCTATCCAAATTATGGCTCGCAAATCTCTCCACTGCAGAGTTCATCAATTTGCATCTCAATCATCACCAAGAGGAGAATCTGCTCCTTATCACTGATGTTCGCTCACTCCACACCATTGCTCCGCCGATAAGGGATGAAGCTGTGTCGACGGAGCTATCTGGGCTGCCTGGAAATTGGAAAAAGGTGTTGGGTTCGTGCAATGGGTTGGTTTTGCTGCTAAATGTTGAAGATGAGTTGTTTGTGGTGAATCCAGTTATGCAACAACAGGTTAGAGTCCCAAATCCTCCAACAGGCCATGACTACCCAACGGCAGACCAAATGTTTGGGTTCGGTTATGATCTTTCCAAGGATGATTACAAGATTCTAAGCATTGCTACTTACTATGAAAGGGACTGTAATGGTACGTTTGCTAATGTTTATTCATTGAAAATGGGCGTTTGGAGGAGTTTACCATGTGATTTTCGTTATGAAAGTCCATTTCATGGTCAAATTATAATTACTGGTGCTCATGTAAATGGAGTCATCCATTGGCTCTCATGTCTTCCGTATATGATGCTTTCCACTTTCAATGTGGCTGATGAGGTATTTGGTGTAATTCCCTTACCGGATAATAATCGTATATCTCGGCTTTTTATGGCATCTGTGTTAAGGGGGTATCCGATTTTGGTTGGAGACGTACAATTAAATAGAGTAATTGAAGCATGTATTATGAAAGAATATGGAGTACACGAGTCTTGGACTAATTTCAGTATTAGTATTAGAGGTGTGACATCAATTAAGCTTGAACCTCTGTGCTTTGTTGGGGAAAATGAAGTAATGATGTTGGGTGGTGGTTCGCTTCTTTTGAGTAATCTAGAAACACAAGAAACGAAGACTGTGGTTGTTAATGGAACTCACCCTCCTTTTGGTGATGGGCGTGTCTTTGTTGAAAGTCTTGTTTCTCCATCCAGCTTCACATTGGTATGACGGGATTCTAACTCAGACTTCGCTAATTATCTATACTGAATTGTTTTTTATTGGTGTCTATTTTGTAGTTTGTCTTACTTTCTAGCCCATTGAGTTACAATTAGCGTGTCAGTGGGATGTAACTTTCTGTACTAAATGTAGCTTTAGTACTTTTTAGATCATATCTCATTCCAGTCTATGTATTTGTCAATGAAGTTAAGGTACTTGTGTTTCTCTATGTCCGAAACCATAGAGGAGCTTGATAAGTCTTCATTTCATTGGGCATATACAAGGGTGAGTATGGCAAGAACTTTAACAGTTTAACAGCACAGTTAAACCAAGTTGGTTTACAGGTGTGCTCACACCTTGTTGAGTTGAAAACAGAGGAGAGTATGTGCTAAAAAGAACACTGGAATCAGAACTTCGTAATATACACTTGATACACCACTAGATAGATGCTGTCTGAAATATACTATGATGTTGTTGACACATTTATTTTAGATCAGATGATATCTTTTTCCTAGCGAGGTACATCTTTTTCTAATGGTGGAATGGACTTTCCAAACAAGACATTGGCATAATGGCATTTTAACTCAGCACTTCATTTCATATCTATACTGAATGTATTCGTTTTTTAGTTTGTTTTTATACTTTGTCTTTCTTGTTGTTCTTGGTTTTTTTAGTATTTTCAGTAAAAGAGGCAGCAACATAGTTTTACAGACTTTGTATGGTTTAAGTACTATGGGAATGGCATGACTATCGTATCTATCTATTTGTCAATGAAGCTTATGCACTTTCTTCTTTTTCTCTTAGTTTGGACCCGTAGATTAGCTTGATGAAGTCTTATATTTATTTGACAT
>JAQRGC012311009.1:0-11078 GCA_028659135.1 Plantago lanceolata | reverse complement strand
TTACTTTTTTCATTTCGTTTTCATATATTGTGATACTAATTCTTAAAGAAGACCACCATATATAAAGACCATATAAAAATCAACACAAAACAATTCATATTACGACCTACGATTTTTGGTCCCTTAAGTGTGTTGTGACTTGTGAGTTTGTATAGGTCTTTTTTTGGTCTCTTCATATGTTGGTATCCCCCGAGACGAACTCATATTGGGAAAGAGTGGGTTGTACTCTTAGGTACTACTCTACTACAACGACAACTCCTGTCACCCCCAAATATAGTTTTCTCAGCCACAATTCATCAGTATCAGTCAGTCAAAACAAGGAGGACGAAAGAGATGAACGATTCTTCTGCAAATCATGCATGATAGATTCATTCTCTCTACTCATCACCACCACCTCAACAAGAAGACATTTCAGAGCAATTAATCAAACCCGAGGAAGAGATTCTACGCACCATGCTTCCTCTGGATGTAAATGAGTTCCGAGAAAAGATCTCCAATAACTTCAGGCCATGGCAGCGGTCGTTTCAATTCTGGGTTCGAGCTGTCGACATTTATACCGGCTACAAAGTATGTGTGTTTTGTGGTGAATTTGGTGTTTTTAGAGGATTAATTGTTCGAATGTTTTAACTTTTAATCTCTTTTGATGATTGTTTTTTAGGCGTTTCAAGTCAGAGTGAATTTTGAGAAGAATGCAGACAAGAGGGAGGCAATGTGGGAGAGGCAGCATGAGGTTGCTGCTGATAAGATATATAACATGTGTGCTGATCTTGGTGGGTTTTTTCTCAAGGTAATATGTATGCTGATTTGAAGGGTTATGTGTGTGCTTAAGCTTACATTTGATTGCTTGGAATTGTTGGTGTTATTAGTCCGTGTTTTCAGTTTCCGGCCTTCACTGTTGTCGAATTACGTGTAACGTATTTTGATTGAGGCTGGGATTGAATTTTGGTTATGAGAAAGTGGTGATAGAAAAGAAAGTATAAAATGGAGCATAACTTGTGGAAGACAGTGTAAGGGTTTGGCGTGTGTATGCAAATTAGGGGATTGTGAATAATATTCGGGTGAGTTTGGGGTGTGGTTATTGTTGATATTTAAGGTGTTTGCAAATTAAAGGAATGCGGCTAATACTTAGGTGGGTAAGGTCTGGTTACTACTAAAATTTAATGTGTGTCTAATTGTAGATGTTTTTGTCATTTTAGATGTTGGGATTATACATAGTTATACATGTGCAAGATCATGTATTTATTGTTTCTTTCACTGTTTGGCCTTGCATGCTTATTTCATGATGGCCATTTTCATCGGCAGTGGACTGAGATTTTTCGATTTCAGAAAGTAATAATAGAAAACTGTTAGGTGTTATCGATATACGTATCAAGTTGTATTGATGTTATGTTTGCCGGACTCTTCAATTCCCCTTCATACACGTGTCAGACAACCGATACTCCAATATGTATAGGGCAATAGGACACTTCATTTTAGGTCAAAATGTGATTTTTGTTTCAAAATAGCCGAGTCGATACCTGGACACACCCTTGTCGGATACTAGTGGCGAGTCCAGGTAACATAGAGAGTTATAATTATTAGTGAGTTCTGTGTGTTTAGTTATAGCCGACCAGTTCAGAACTACTATCATCGCATCAAGATTTTCTTTTTTCTAGGTAATTTGATACGTGCTTGTACAGTTTTTACATATGTGGTTCACATTTTCATTAGGAGATTGATAATTTGGATTATTTCAATAGGTTGCCCAAATTATTGGGAAGCCCGACTTAGCTCCAGCTCCCTGGGTGAGAAGGCTGGTCACTCTCTGTGATCAGGCCCCTGCGACGCCGTATGATGTCATTAAGGTTGTGTTGGAGAAGGAGTTGGGCCATGGTATTGATGAAATGTTTGAGAGATTTGATATTAATCCACTCGGTTCTGCATCAATCGCACAGGTGCTCTCCTTTTGCACTCTGTAATGATTCCACTGCCAAAGCCTTCATTTCCTCAATGAACAGAAAATAAATTAATTTAATTGTTTTTTCACACTCTAATTCCATACATGAAATCCTGTAAATAACAATTAGTTTGAACAAACTAGCTGTTGTGTAAGTAGGTCATGCTGGTGAAATCAGAGGAACATATAGAACTTAGACATGATTTAGCTTTATTAAACTCACAAGTTTTTCACTATCTGATCAGAGTATTTGATTCTTCAACTGTTTAAACTCATATGGTGTCATGTGTCTAGTTTCTTTACGAATCAGGTTCTAAAACTACTCACAGTTGTTCTATAAATCTTTTCATGTCAGGTTCATCGAGCACGGCTAAGAGGTGATAAAACTGATGTTGTTGTCAAGGTGAGAAAATTTTGCATATCAGTTCATGGTCTTAAGACTCTTAGCACGCTTAGCGCTTTAGTGTTATATTTTATCTGTATAGGTTCAGCATCCAGGAGTGCAAGATTTAATGATGACTGATATCCGCAACTTGCAAGCTTTCGCGTTGTACATGCAAAAGACAGACATAAAGTTTGATCTATTTTCTGTCACCAAGGAAATGGAAAAGCAGGTATATTTTTCATTGATCTTGATATACTCTTCTGCTCGTCTTTCAGTTCTGTTTTTTTCTGTTTTCTGGATTGCACAGCGGGAGTCTAACTTCTTTCCTAGCCCAAACCCTATGCTGTTGTCAGTGGGGTTGATGCCATGCGTCACTTGCTGCTACTTTCCTATGTCGAACTAGCATTCTTTGACTGCTCGGGGTTCTAATATGTATAATTTGAGCTCTCTGTAGTCTGCACGTTAGAATGATATCATTCTTTTTATTTTTTCTCCTTGCACGTATGTGTACCCTTCTAATGCAATGGTAGGAGAAATATAAGGTTACACACAAACACACACACACTTTTGCCAACTATGGAAATTACTGATTGTTGTTTATTTCATTAATTAATTCTGGCCGTTAGTTGATAATTTAGGTTACTAGTTGATTCAATTAGTGGGACACACACACACACACAGACGTGCACTTTTACAGACTACGATAACTATTATATGTTGTTTATTTCATTAATTAATTACCTCTCTTGGTTGATAGTCTAGGTTATTACTGGGTCAATTAGTGGTAAGTATTTTTCCTACTTTCTGGCAAATATGCTTTTAATAGGGTGGTACTTCTAGTTGCATCGTACCACTGAACACGATATAGCACACTTCTTTGTTGGTGTATTTGTTGCTATGCTGAAATTGTACACCTCAAGGAAAGAGAATCTGGCTGTTTATTGTGTACATATACAATTTGGCTATGTGAATGTGATTGTGTTGATTACTCCCACATTGATAGACAAAGGTGATACCTGTTTTTCTTAAATGCATATATATGTTACTATCACATCTTTCTCCTTCTGACTATTGCCGTTCTTGCTTTCAGCTTTTTTTTTTCTCTCGCATTACTGTTTTAGACTAACAATTGTTTTTTTCTTTTTTGCCGTCTAAGATTGGCTATGAATTCAATTTTTTGAGGGAAGCTGATGCAATGGATAGAATACGCCGTTTCCTTTATGAGAATAACAAGAAGACCCCTGTTCAGGTGCCACGGGTCATACGGAATATGGTGACTAGGTACTTTAATAGCGATTATCTTACTTGGATAATTCTTCTCTGCCGGAACACAAATCGTATGTGCAGAAGCTCTCTGTAAAATTTCCACCGGCTCAGAATAGCAATGATAGAATTATGCACATGCTTCTGTAGACGTTAACATGTTCTTACATTTTACATTGGCATCAGAGTTTCACTCATTCTTATCTCCTGCTAATTCATATCGTCCCCGGCAATGTTTCATACCGTAATCAGTGAATAGTTTATATGAACTTGGCTCTAGTGATTCTGGTTATTCATATTGATATAAAGTTGATTAATATTTTTTTGATAGGAAGGCTTTAGTGATGGAATATATTGATGGAATCCCTATTCTGAAACTTGGTGATGAGATAGCAAGAAGAGGCGTAAATCCTGCCGGTAAGATAGCCACGGCAGCAAAGCAGTAAGGCCCTTCACAATTCCATAGAGTATGGAAGTTTCTTTCTTTTATAATTCCACTTAAGCTTTTCATTTTTTTAACTTAACATTATCTGTTTGTACCACTTTCGTTTCACCACTATCTTGGAATTGCATTGTGCCTTTTCCTCAGTTCCTCTGTGTACATTAACGATATTCATTTTGACCCATGGAGATCCCTTTTGTCCACGAAAGATCTTCTATACCACTTTGATGTGCCACAAAATGAATAAGGGAAGTCTAGTTAAAATCTTAATCAAGTTCAACACTCGGTGTTTAAGCATTCATTAATTGATACCTTCTTTTTCTGATCTTACATGTACAAAATCAATGTGTTACAGATTATTAATTCCAAGTTAAAAATAATAATTATAAATGAAATGGCATATCAGAATATCTCTTAAGATTTAACCTACCCTTGCATTGCCAGTTTCCTGATTGCAAGACCCTTTAGTGTTTAAACAAACTGTTCGTTGTTGAGGTGGTTTCCTTTTGCAGGTAATGGTAGAATGAGAAAGTTTTCTAGTGGAACTACTAGGTAACACTGTAACATGATTAGCTAAAAAGTAAAACAGAGTAGGACCTTGTTGTTATATTGGATCAAGTGCCTAAAGGAAATGAAGTTTGTAAATGTGTAACTTATCAGTTTAACACTCATGTTCTTGAACTAAAATCATTCAAAAAATTGAGCCATTGTACACCAGGTGTCGCTTAACCTTTCAGGCTACTTTCTTAATAATATATAAAGGAACAACTATCCTTTTTCTGGCCACAGTGCTGTTGTATTTTTTCACATGTTGACTAATGATATTATACGCAATTCTATCCTCTTTCTAACTTGATGTTTCAATAGCTTGCTTCTTATATTCTGCAATTCTGTACGATTTTTAATGTGGTGGTGTTTTCTGTGGAATAAATAGACATTGGAAGTTCCCATTCTGATTAAGAATTTCAAAATGCAGGAACATCCTCAAAAGTCTGACACTTTCTTATGGACAAATGATACTGAAGAGTGGTTTCTTTCACGCAGATCCTCACCCTGGAAATATTTTGATTTGTAAAGGTTCTGAGGTGAGTAGCATCCACCAATTTTATAACTCATCGTCTAGTCATTTTTTTTTCAACTGCATTTATTTTCTTTTTGGATTTCTTAATTCGAACTCCCTTGATAACATATTTTTCTTTTTATTTTAATAATCAGGTTGCATTACTTGATTACGGGCAAGTAAAGGATCTACCTGAGGCATTAAGGCTAGGATTTGCCAGTCTTATGCTTGCTATTGCAGATAATGATCCAGTGAAGGCGTCAGAAAGTTACAGGTGTTACATAATATTGTCTATATAGTACCTACATTTTTCAACTGATGTAACATGAGTTCATGCGATATTACAAACTGTTGCATTCTTTCTTTGTTTGTAAGATTGAGTATTAACTACCCTAATTGCTTCTGCTAATCCCAATCCTTCAGGTCAACTTCATTTCGTAACTCCAGTTCACGATATGCCAATAAAATGGCCTTCCAATTTCCTATCCTTTGTATCTGAACTCCAGTTCTTAAAGTTTCTTCTCCAAGAGTACTCCATAGTTCTCTCTTCCTCCCCGCCTTCAACTTCTTAGGTTCATGTAAATCAAGGGGAGAAACATTTAGAACCTCGGGGGAACGTAACTGAGGTAATGCCTGCTACTAATAATAGCAAATCTTCGTCTGAGGCATCAGGTGATACTAGGAATAAGAAACTCATTACCTTTCTAACCCATAATGGCTTCTGCTAAGAGTTCCTAAGATGAAGATCACACAAACACTATTAACTTCCACTAAATGGTAAACATATGTGATCTAGGGGTGGGTTTCGTGCCTGGAATCCTCCTCTCCCGAACAGATTATGCTTTTCATGCAGGCTGGGATTTCAGGTTACAATTCGGGATTCTAAAATTGTAAGCTGTCCTGGATGATCCCCACCTTTCCTGAACTATCAAAATTTTGGTCGGTCAGGATTAACTCACATATCCCAATCCCTAAAATGCCCGAAAAAATCTGGATCCTGTTCCATCCCTGCCTGAAACCTACCCCTAGTGTAGCCATATAGAGAATGGATTTGTTGGGATCATAACCTGAGTGAAATTACGCTAAGGATAAAAGATTGAATTGATCTTCCTCTCTCCTGAACTCTTGGATTGAATGAATGGGTGCTGATGTCCCTCTTTATGTACATACTTTCACATCAATAGCAAGATTGTGGATGGATAAGGGTTCAACACCAACTCTGCATGAAACCATTAGACAATGATTATTAGCTATGTTGCGATGGAAGATAATGAAATTTGAACACTTAACTATTATTGTTCTTGTTTGTTGATTTATTTGCTTGGGTGTATTATAACATGCCTTCTTTGAAACTAGGAACCTTGGTATTGATACCGTAAGCAACTGTGAAGATGAGCAGAAAGAAATGTTGCGACTGGCTCAAACAATGTTTGATACAAAGCTACCACCTGGAGTAAAGATGTTGCAACCATTCTCAGAGGAATCTTCAATTAAAAAAATTGGTGTCCAGGTGTGCATTTTGAATTACAACGTTTAACAGCTTTATCATAATTGGTGTGGTCGTTTCGGTGTTTGTAAGATGGGAATACTAGGACAATCCTTTCTTTGTGATTCTATTTTGCTTGAATATATCTTCTTTTTCTTTTGGTTTTATCTATTTTTTTTTTTTTAATTTACTTCTACTATAACCCCCATTCCCGTTAAACTTGAATTTCCTTATCATGTCTTCCTCTCTCCTCTAAGAAGCCCTTCCCTATTCCAAAAACTTCATCCTCTACAAATCTGCGAGAAATCTATACGACTCTTTGATTTGGTATGGTTTATCTTCTTTCTTCTCTTGCATTTATTAAGTACAATTTTAGCAAAAGTATCAAATTGAGGATTAAACCTGTCATATTTTTTTTCTCTTCAATTAATCACCACTGAAAGAAGAAAAAAAATGATAATTTTGAAGCCTAGCTAGCTCACAATAACAAATTTTAACTGAAATAAAAGGGCAACAAGATCTGGAAATAGTTTCCAAACCAAACTTGTATCGCACAGTATCATTGGTGGAGATGGCACTGTAATTGCAGTTTCTCCATCTAGGTCTTGCTTTGGCACCGCTCGCAGCACGTCAAGGAAACTCCATTTCTCAACGAATTTGTTGTTGCTGCTAGAACTCCCTTATTTCTGGTGACCATTTTTTTCATTTTGTTGCCTTTTCTTCTTCCCCATTCCTTTATTAGCTTTCTTGGTGTTAACATTCTTTCAGCACTCCTCGAAAACCTCAATACGTGGTGAGTGAGCTTGTGGCTGGGCGAGGAGTCCCAATGGTGCCAAAAGCGGGCATAGACAAAATTGAAATTTGATGGTGAATTGTAGTCATGTTGCGTTGCAGCATGCTTCTCGAAATGTTTCTCTCTCTGAGAGATTGTGAAATAAAGAACAAAAGTATTTCACGATATTCAGCACACATAACTGAAATTTTAGCAACGATAATGGTTGGGAACACACTATGAATCGATGGAGTCAGGCAAGGATCATATTGGGTGGTTTTACCATTCAAATATAATTCTTGCCTACCTCCATCGGTTCTTTGTGTGTTGCCAACCATTATCATTGCTTTAGTTTCAGTTATGTGTGCCGAGGATTGTGCAATAATTTCCTTATTTATTTCATGATCTATCTTAAGTGACCGACAAACATTTCGAGAAGCAAGTTGCAGCGCAACTTGCCTACAATAAACCATCAATTTTCTATTGTGACCGCTTTGAATGCAATACCTGCTTTTGGCGCCATTGGGACTCCTCTCCCAGTAGCAAGCTCATTCACCAGGAAATTGAGGCTTTCAATGAGTGCTACAACAACGATAAGACCAAGAAAGTTAATAAAGAAATGAAGAGGAGAAAGAAGTTAATGACAAAATTGATCCCCAGAAATATGTGAGTTCTAGCAGCAGCAACAAATTGGTTGAGAAATGGAGTTTTGTTGACGTGCTACGAGCGGTACCAAAGCAAGACCTAGATGGAGAAAGGGCGGGAAATTGGCACGTTCACCAATGATACGATGCGATAAAAGTCTGATTTGTAAACTGTTGCCAGAATTTTTTGGCTACTGAATGTATCTTCTGTTTAGTCTTCCGTGTTGAATGTTGAATAAATAACTAAGAAATCGATAAAACAGGGTAATTCTTAATGTGTAATAAGAATTAGTATTTATTGCTTTATGTTTAGCGTCCTATGTTGTTTTTTTAATCAGTAACTTCGACGGTCACATGTCATATAATTACATAGATGGGAAGAAACAATGAAAATCTTGTTTCTATAAACTGTACTTTGCTGCTTAACATCACTCTGGTGTCCATCCTTGAAATGTTATGGCGCTTTGACATGAGTAGACCTATACTCTTGATAGGAAGGTGTTATTTGTGTGTCGTTTACTATTCTGTCTGTCTTCTGTCAATTATAAGTCATATTTCCATATCTGAATCATCTTGGTCCCATGTCACATATTCTGTGATTGATATTTTTGTGGTCTCGTTGCAAAACTTCAGTTTTAAATCCAGCATGGAGTTTAATGTGTATGCTGTTTTTCTAAAACAGGCCTTTCCTGAAGAACTTTTCTCTGTGCTTCGAACGGTGCACTTACTCCGAGGACTTAGTGTTGGACTAGGAATTAACTATTCCTGTGCAGAACAATGGAGACCCATTGCTGAAGAAGCATTGTTTCGTGCAGGAAGGCTATCAGGTAAACTCCCACTATCCTAAAACTAATTTCCTTTTTCCTGTTGTCTCCCAGGGTATACAGTTACACTAACTGTCCCAGAGTAATGTGTTATTTAAACACGAACCTTTTGTATATTAGGCATCGGGGTGGGGGAGTGTTGAGGGGGGATATAGTAAGCGCAGAGATACAAATTTCCTAACCACTTTTGCAAGTGGTAAGTTCGAAGACAATAACATTCTTACGAAGCTTCCATGTAAGAAATGAATCTTGTTTGTACTTCTTGAAACTCTTCAAAGTTCAGAGTTAACGACTCTGGTAAGAGGAGCTGTTTTCCTTTCTTTGGACATTGATGGAGGGGATCTTCGTGAAAAAGCACTAGAAAGGCACAAGGCACTAAGACATGATCGTTGACAAAGTAAAATAAATTAATAATTTAACACTAGTCGAGGATGCAACCAAATGTTTATTCTTAGCTCAAATTCCACCTATCATTTCTGTGAAATCTAGTCTAGAAGGGCAGATTTCTTGTCATTGAAGGGATCAAAGATTGTGGCAAAACATCTTACCAAAATTGTACAGTAATGTAGGTTTTGGATTATATGGAAGATCTTCAACACTTTTACACAGACAATGGGATAACTGAGTAGCAAGAACATGTATTAGAAAAGGGATAAGGGACAATGCTTGAATTAGTCAACTTTATAGGGTGTGTGCAGCCCATGTGTAGCTTAGTAAAATCTAACATGCCTTTACTTAAGAACCAGAGGAAGGTTATGTTGTGTGCAACGTGTAGAAGAGACAAGTCTTCGCATAATGATGCAAATTAAAAAGATTTGTCCTCCCACCCGGAAAAGTGCATACATGTCAACAGAAGTCCTACATGTAATCTTGCTCATAGCATTAGTTTCAAGGACACCCCAAAAAGTAAAGTTCCGGGAAAAACCCTTCCCATAAACAGCTAAGATTACAAGGTGACTACTGGCTAAAGCAGTTTGATCGAAGATAAAATTGCAAACCTCAAGTTCAAATTCCCTTCAAGGGAGCCTGAAATGCTAGTTAAAGTCCAAATTTTGCAGTCCAAGTGCAAGTCCTAAATCCCAATAATACATCATCACGACCTGAATTACATTTCATCCAATTTCTATACAGAACGGCCTGTCAATACTAAAGAGACTATTACATAGAAACAGATAGCAGAACTCTCTCTCTTTTACCCTTTTTTTTTAATGGGAGCAGTTTAGGCTATTAGTGACCGCAAAAAGGATCAAGGGGTGGCTAAGAATCTAAAGGCCACACAAAGGATTTAGTGACAAGTTGCGTACTGAGCCAAAAACATTATGCCATGATGGGGGTCTTCATGTATTGATCTTCACCCGTTGACAGAAAATAAATAAATAAAAAATTTAAAAAATGTATCGTACGAAATTTTCATCAGAAATAACTAAACAGGTGGCACAGCTCCTTTGGCAAGAAAGCTTGGCCAATTTACTTGTCAAAGGTTTCATAAAAGATAACACCAGATGCTGTAGAGGTCAAAAGTCAAATTCTCCATGTAAAACTGTTATTGTCCTTTTTCCCTCCTAAAGTGTTGTGCTTTTGTTGCAAAGGGGGGAGGGATACTGGCTGGCCCTGGATGAGGGAAAGATTAAAGAGCTTTCTTTTTGCGAGCAAATAACCTATTGCATTTTTTTTCTTTATGAGTATGACACATTCATCTCCATTTCTGTAAATATGTCACACACAAGCAGCTGTTTGTACAAGAAACCATAGTGATTATTTTGTCGGCCCTTAAGCTTCTTTGATTTTCTCTCTGTGGAACACATCAATTCAGGCTCTTATCGGTACTACTATAGTACATCTACTATGCATAATTTCGTTCTTCAATAAGCTTTTTTAGAATATAATGGATTCGAACCTCTTGTGTATATATTTTTTCCGACTATATGTTATGTCTTCTTTATAAATGCTTGTCACATCTGTGTATCAGATGAAGACTTAAAAGGAGGCGGTAGACGCAGTTTTTTGAAGAGGATACTCGGGAGATAGCCTGTAATCAACGAGAGTGAAGCGGAAATGCAGAATCAGGTTTTGTAATCCATTTCGTTGCCAATTTTCGTCTGATAGAGTTAGCTATTCTTGACTCGATTATAGAGTGTAATTTATGGTTTGAGGTCATCTTTTACCTGAGCCAGCAGGAAAATAATGCTTATATAATTGTTGGTGATGGTGAACTTGCATACTTTTAATTTATTGGCCTTTTCACCCAGTTTTTTTTTTTTTTTTG
>JAQRGC012310978.1:0-11096 GCA_028659135.1 Plantago lanceolata | reverse complement strand
AGGTTTTTGGGTTGCTACAGGTTTCTGTGACTGGAACTTGCTTGGGCTGCTTTATAACTGGATTATCATACCTATTACAGGTTAAGTTACGGTTTTTGTATTACTTCGATAAATTACTTCTTATACTTAAATCTGTACTGTCTCTGAAACGCAGGAATATAATCTCTGGAGTTTCAGTCCCTCCCTAGCACTTGTTGGCGTATTGGTAATTGCATCACATGTTTTCTAGAAGTTCAATATCCATCCATAAGACCATAAGTAGAGTTCAAATCACTGATAATAATATGCACACTAATGTAGAACCCTATACTGTATTTCGCCAGATATTTAAAGGCTCATTCGCGTTAGGCTTAGGAGGCATTCCTTGGGTTATAATGTCGGAGGTATGCTCTTCGAGAACTCCTTGAACTAGCATCAAGAACTGCTTATACGCAATGCAGATCGTCTAATTCATTGTTGTTTCAGATCTTTCCTATAAATGTGAAAGGACTAGCTGGTAGCCTAGTAACAGTTATCAACTGGTTTGGTTCTTGGATCATTACATACTCCTTCAACTTTCTAGCACAATGGAGCTCTGCAGGTATTTTAACAAGTAATCGTTGAATGAAGAAATTTCCGACTGATTGTTGGTTGATTGATTGTGTGCCTTTCGTTTCAGGTACTTTTTTCATGTTTTCAGCTATATCTGGCTTTACTATCATCTTCATCTTAAAACTCGTTCCCGAAACCAAGGGACGCTCCTTGGAAGAAATACAAGCTGCCATGATTTCGTTTGGAGCTGCAAGATAGAGTTTAATAGTGTGTACAAAAATGTACTATAACAGCTTTAAGCTAGTCTGGTGTTCTATTCTTTCATTCCACTGTTATATTGGAAGGAATAGATCTATGTACATATACACAAGAAAAAAAAGATGGTAAACAATCATAATAAGGAGAATAAACATGCCAACTAAATGGATTCCAAATTATTTCTGCAGAATCACACAATCTGTACTCTTAAATCCTCTGTTTTTCTGGTCCTGGTTACACAGCACTCCCCTGCCTTGTCTCTTGCCAGTTATTTTCTCTGCTTATAGGGGCAGCATTATTCCTTATCATTTTATAGAACAACATATTACATCATGTATATAGATATTACTTATTAGAACAACTGTATGAAGGAATCGAACCAAGATTGTTTATCACTAGATGTCTCAGTTTACCAACTAAATTACAACGCTTTAACATTTAATTTCAGGATACTAGTGTCTTAGGCTCCGTTCAATTCGACTGAGAGTTTCTGAACTGAACTGAATGAAGCTGAACTTAACTTAACTGAACTGAATGAACCTGAACTGAACTGAATTGAAGTACAAATTTGAACTAAGCAAACATGAATTGAACTTAACTGAACTGAACTTAACTGAATGGACCTGAACTGAACTGAACTGAATGGACATGAACTGAACGGAACTGAACTGAACACAACTGAAATTAAGGTGAACTGAACAGAGACTTACACATGAAAATTTATCATGATGTTTTGATGTGCATGTGGGTCGAGGGAGATTAAATTTACTCCTTTGCATTCATAGTTGAAATGTATGTTTGACAAAACGAGTTGATAAGATGACTGTGTAACTGGTGACAAATTAGTCACTTAATTTACTCAATTGATCAAGTAAAATATAATAATTTCAAACCAGTAACATGCATTTATCCAACATATTTAACACAACTGATAAAGTGAACAATAAATAACTCGTGGGTCTCAAACTAGAGGTTTATTGTTTGTTACGGCGTGCTATTGTACTTTATAATGTTTTAGTGTGTTGTACATTACAATATTGAAAGTATATGGTACGACTAAAATACAACTTTTAAATTATCATGATGCTCGAAATCAATGGTGTAGCATAAAAAATCCCCACTTGATTGTTTCCTTACTTTGAAGTTCGAGTTCACTATAAAGTATTTAGTCATCTGAGCGCTTTAAGCTTTTACTTTATGTTTCGCTAAAACTTACACTTTTAAAATCTTTATTCCGACTTGGGACAATTAACGTTTAGAGAGAGAAAGTTAGAGAGAGAAACTCTAGGGCGATTTTTTCGTTTCACTCTGTGCGCAAAAATCAACCTAATTTCTCGCATTCCTTCGCCATTGGTGCTATGACGAAGAGGAGAACACATACGAAGAATCGATTTGCTGATCTCGAATCAGAGGAGGAGATGTTGGATCCAATTTCGGAGGAGATGGAGGGAGTCGAAGAAGAAGCTGGGGCTGATATGCTGCTGGAGGATGAAATTACAGAGCAACACGCTGCTAGTATTGGGGGAGCTAGGGCAAATGAGTCGGAGGATATTGGCGTTCCGCGTGAGGGATTAACAAAGCGATTTAACTCCTTGTTTGCTGGAAATCGACGCGCAGAGAACGGCGTAGCTCTCCAGTACAATCCTCCGATGGATAGGGAGGCGGTGTTGGAATTCACTGTTGCGGAGGTGAGTCCTAATGTCAATTTCTGGAAATTCACACTTATTGGTGTTGTGATTGGAATGCAATTGCCGTTTGAGGCGATGCAACGATATATTGCGAGTCGCTGGAGTGAAACACCTGCTATTCATGTGGTAGATAGGAACATTTTTCTGTTTAGATTTGATACTGAGGAGAGTATGCTGAAGATTTTTGGTGAGGGGCCATGGATGGTGAAGGGCGAATTTCCGTTGGTTTTGAAACGATGGGAACCAGGCCTCAAACTAGATATTGCAACTTTACAGGATTTTCCTGTTTGGATTCAGCTGCCTGGTTTGGATCTGCAGTATTGGTCTCCTGAGATGATTGGGAAAATAACAAGCTTAGTGGGGAAACCTATATATATTGATAAGCTTACAGCTAGCAAGGAAAGGTTAGCATACGCCAGAGTATATGTTGAGATACAATCAGGGGTTAAATTGTTGGAAAGTGTCAAATTGAAGGGACCTGATGGGAGATTGATTGAGCAGAGAATTATCTACGAACAGAGGCCGTATTAATGCTTCAAATGCTTCAGATTTGGGCACAGTGCCCGGAATTGTAGAGTGTTCAGGCCTGAATGGGTGGAAAGGCAGGAGACTGGACATGCTAGTTCTGTTGATTCTCAGGTGGCTGCTACAAGGACTGAACCTGTTTCTCAAGTGGCTCAGCCTTGTCAGGTGGAGGGACATTTGGGAGCAAGTACTAGTCATTCTCAGGATGGTATTAGAATGGTGCAGAATAGGGCTTTAGTAGATGAACCTATCACAACAGTGGGGACTGTTGCCATTAGAAGCAGTCCAGGTTTTACTATTAGGACAGATCAGACTCAGTTGCAGGGAAATCCCTTAGGACTGAGAGGGAAAGAACAGGAAGTGAGACAATCAGAGAGACTTCAGAATAGGAGACCTAAGGAAAAGGAGAGTGAGTATGAATGGCAGTTGATGGAAAAACGAAATAGAGCTAATAAGCAGCAAAAAACAGTCCAGAATGGACAAAAAGAGGATGCTCCAGGTGTGAGTAAGGTTCGGAAATCAAATATTTCCAATGGATAGTGGCTTAAATTTGTGTGTGTGGAACTTGAGAGGGTTGAATGACCCTCTCAAGCAGAATTCTCTTGTTGATTTTCTCGGTAAGCATAATTGTAGTATAGGGGTTGTTTTAGAGACAAGGTTAAAAAAGGATGATCTAGGAAAAGTTGTTCAGAGGCTGAGTGCTGACTGGAGTTGTGATCATAATCTGGAGTGGAGCAAAAATTGTAGGGTAATGATTTTGTGGAAAGCTAACAGGATTAAGATGGAAATTTTGGAGAAACATGAGCAATTTATTCATGTTCGAATGGAGGCTGTAGATAAGAGCTGGGGTTGTCTTATGAGTTTTGTGTATGCCCTCAACTCTGCTGAGGAGAGGAAAGGGGCTTGGACTGCTTTGGAAAACCTGGCCTCAAATATTAATGAGCCCTGGTTAGTTGCAGGAGATATGAATGTAGTGCTGGATGCAAAGGAAAAGTGGAGTAATGCTAACTCTCAAGCTGTGATTGGGTCTGAACTCCAAGATTTCATGACTGGTGCAGGATTGGAGGATCATAGGTACTCTGGACCTTTGTTCACATGGAGTAATGGCCACACATACTGCAAGTTGGACAGAGTTTTAGTCAATAAATGGTGGTTCTCAATGAATAAGGATTCTGTGGTGTATTTCCTTGCTCCAGGAGTGTCAGATCACTCTCCTAGTGTTGTTAAAATTTTGAAGGAAGGAGCAAAGAGAAGTATTCCATTTAGGTTTAAAAATGTGTGGACTACTGATAAAGAGTTTATTAAGATTGTGGAAACTGTCTGGGCTACTGATATTAGAGGATGTGTTATGTTCCAACTGGTTTCTAAACTGAAGATTTTGAAGGGGGAACTGAAGAAATTTAATATAGCTAAGTTCCAGAACCTGAAGCAACAAGTTGATAATAGTTTGAATGAGTTGTTGAAGATACAAGAGATGATGCTGAAGAATCCTCAGACGGCTGGAATCAAAGAAAGGGTTCAGATTCAGCAAGATCAATATAAAAAATTACAGAAAGTGTATTCTCTCGAACTCAGTCAAAAAGCTAAAATTAAGTGGATTGAGGAAGGAGATCAGTGCAGCAGAGTTTTCTTTGCAGCTGTGAAGGCTAGGAGGAAGAGTAATAGCATTTATATGCTTAAAGATGCTGATGGGAAAGAGCTGACTCATAGAGATACCATTATTCCTCATATTCTGGGATTTTACAAAAATCTTTTTGGTACTAAGATGGAAGTGCAGAGGCTGGATTCTACTGTTTTTGAGCAGGGGCCTAAAGTTTCAGCAGACATGAATAGTGATCTGATGAGGTTGATAGATGATGAAGAGGTTAAGAGTGCAGTTTTCTCCATGAATGATCTCAAAAGCCCTGGACCAGACGGTTTTAACTCTTGTTTCTACAAGAAAAGCTGGGGAGTGATTGGTAATACAGTTTGTGAGGCAGTTAGAGAATTTCAAAGAACTGGAAAGCTCCTTAAACAGATCAACACCACAGCAGTGACTCTGATCCCTAAGGTACCTAATGCTTCTCTAATTTCTGACTTCCGTCCAATAGCATGCTGTAACTTGATTTATAAGATTGTTACTAAAACTTTAGCTAACAGAATTAGAAATCTGCTTCCTGACTTGGTTAACTCTTGCCAAAATGCTTTTGTAAAAGGGCGGGACTTATTCCAAAATGTTTTTCTGGTTCAAGAGTTAATTAGGGGGTATAATAAAAGCAATATTTCTCCTCGTTGCATGCTGAATATTGATTTGAGGAAGGCTTATGATACCATTAGTTGGGATTTTCTGGAGAATGTCATGCTAGGTCTAGGGTTCCAGAAAGAGTTTGTTCAGCTGATTATTGCTTGTGTGTCTTCTGCTAAATTTTCTTTTGCTATTAATGGTGTTTTGGAAGGTAATTTGCAGGGGCAACAAGGACTCAGACAAGGAGACCCTATGTCTCCTTATCTGTTTGTCCTTTGCATTGAGTATCTCTCCAGATTGTTGAAGAAAGAGACTAGTTCTGCTGATGGATTTAAATTTCATCCTAAATGTGTAAAAATTAATTTGACACATTTGTGCTTTGCGGATGACATTCTATTGTTTTGTAGGGGTGACAATAGTTCTGTGCAGGTGTTAATGGATTCTTTGAATAGATTTTCTGCCATGTCTGGGTTAAAAATTAATCATGATAAGAGTACTGTTTTTGTGGCTGGTGTGAATGATGATGTGCTGATGAGATTCAGAGTAGATGTGGGTTTAAGAAAGGAGTGTTCCCTGTGAGGTATCTTGGTATACCCATTAGCCCCAGAAAGTTGAAGAATTCAGAATTTGAGCCTTTGATCAAGAGAATGCTTGGAAGAATCCAAAGCTGGATGGCTAAGAATCTCAGTTATGCAGGGAGGCTCCAATTACTCAAATCTGTACTTAGGAGCATTGAAGGTTTTTGGTGCCATGTTCTCCCTCTTCCGATGGGTGTCATTAAGAAAATTGAGAAGTTATGTAGGAACTACTTATGGACTGGCAGAGAAGAAGGAAGAAAGAACCTAGTGGCTTGGAACAAGGTTTGCCAGGACTATTCTAGGGGTGGTTTACAAATCAAAGAAGTGTTGGGATGGAATAAAGCACTTCTAGCTGGCTTGGTAGTGAAATTGGGTGATTCTAGGGTGTCTACTGTTTGGACTTCATGGATTCAACACTATAAGCTTTCCAGTGCTAGTATATGGAGTGTTGTGGCCAGAACGACTGATTCCCCCTGGTTGAAAAGAATTTTAGGTGTAAGAGATGAGATTAAGAGGATTTATGGTGATTGTACTAGTGAAACCTTGGTTACTACTTCTTATGCGCAGCTGATTAGATCCTTTTATGATGACTTTCATGCCAAGCAGCCTGAGGTAAGATGGTGGAATCAGGTCTGGACTAATTTTTCTATGCCTAAAACTGCTGTTTTACATTGGCTAATTGTTCAAAAGAGAGTTGCAACTAAGGACAGACTCTTTAATTTTCATATGATCCAAGATGTCACTTGTGATATGTGTAATGCTTGTATAGAAACTGCTGATCATTTGTTTGGAAAGTGTATAGTTACTTCCCAAGTTTTCAATAAGATGATGAAGGTGGTAGGGCTCCAGCACTACTCTCTCCCTCTTGATGGATGGATCTCCATGTTCAGTGCTTCCTCCAATCAAGATTCAGTTCCTTACAAAGTTAGGGCGACTCTTTTTGCTGCCACTGTTGCAGGAATCTGGCGCTGGAGAAACACTAAACTTTTTGAGAAAAGGCTTATCTTTCCAGAACAGGTAAGTAAGGAGATCACTTATGAGGTAAAAACTAGATTACAGCGTAAGTTTAGAAATAAAGTGAATAGATTTACTAGAATAGTTTTGGACAGGATGAACAAATTCTGACATTTTGTGTAGCTATTATTTGACTGATACTACTGATTCTTGTGGTGAGTTTTGTTGCTCTTACAGTGTTGTGTCATTTGAGGCTTGTCTTGTGCATATGATTTCTGGTGCGGGTGAACAGGTATGATTTGTGCTCTCTTTATCCTTCTTCCAATCCCCTGTAAAGAGTTGGATCATTGTGGAGTACCTACCATTCTGTTTGCCAAGCACAATTGGGCCGGTCTGTGCCCGGAGAGTACAGCCACAGGCCTAAGCCTGGAGCTGGAATGAAGGGGGTGCAGTCTGACTTTGCATCTCTTGGATTTATTGCTGCTATTGCCTTGTAGATGCACTAGTTTTGTCTTCTGTGTGAGGATTTGTGTTGGTCATAGACGTAGGTGCTAGAGCCATCACTATCCTTTGGCTTGTGGTAGACATTGATCTTAGTTTGGAATTTTGTCGATTTTCAGTCGATTTCCTGTACTCGCTTGGGGCATGCCCCTCGTATTCTGTACATATATACTCTTTACGGGTTCTATAAAATTTCAACTTCATACAAAAAAAAAAAATCTTTATTCCGATTGCACCCCAATATAAAATAACTTTATAAAGTGTATGTTTGGCGTCACCTTATCAGGCGATTTCACCTTATTTAAAAATAAGTTTGTTTGGTGAATGCCAATAAGGTGACCGATCAGGTGACTGATTTGAAAAGCAACTCTATGTAGATTATTAAAAATAAGGTGACTGATCAGCTACCAGCTATCTACCAGCTACCTTATCAGTTTTCAATCACCTTATCAGCTACCAGTCACCTTATCCGCTCGTTTTGCCAAACAGACACAAAGAAAGCGGTTTGCACTCCACTTTCTAAAGAAAGCGGTTTTTTATCGCGGTATTTGGTATTGAATTTTGAAGACGAGTTATTGATTTTGGTGAAAATTAGATTTTTGGTTGAAATTTAAAATTTTGAATTGATTTTTTTAAAGTGTGTTTGGTAGAAGTATTTGATTTTTAATTTTAGTAGATTTAAATGTAGTGATGTAAGGGAGGAGATAGATAAATCATAAATGTAGGGAAGATGCATGAACATTGAGATCTTGAGTAGTGATGTAAGAAAATACTACTAGCTAAAGTCTTATAAAAGACCGACTTTCTTAGTACATTAGGAAAGTCAGCTTTTTATAATTAGTTCTATTGTTAAAAGTGGTTTTTAAATAAACCAGATGCTTTAAAAAACCTGACTTTCCTAATGTATTAGGAAAGTCAGTCTTTTATGAGACTTACTCATACTACTATGAATTTGTTTTAGTAATGAATTTTCTATTTTGAGAAGAAAATTCAATCTTAATGCCGGATGGCGGATACATGATTTTGGATGACAAAAATCGAAAATCATAGTACCGAAGAGTCCAGTCCCAAACAATTGGTGTGTATTCAAGCAAAGTCCATAAAAAAGAAAATTCTAAAAAGTTAAACGTCGTTATCTGATGATGATTACGGACCTGAAGTAAACAAACACTCCTACATTGTCGCCATCTCACATTTATTACTACTACTAATACTACTACTGCCAATCCAAATCTTTTTTTACACTGGTTACCCAATCCCATCTCATCATCTTCGTCTCCTTGCTCGGAAAACATGATGGATTCCGAAACCAACCGTACGCAACTGCTTCCGCCTGAGTTGCGTGATACAGAGAGCCAGACCACCACTGATTCCGCCACCTCTGTACTCGTACTAAGCACAGTCGTGGCTGTCGCCGGTTCCTTCGTCTTTGGTTGTGGTGTAAGTCCCACAGATCGCATCTTTAGACTACAGATCATCGGTTTTACTAGTATCGTTTTATTTTTGTGTTTCTTTGAGTTGGGTTCTAAGGATATGGTACATTTTTCAGGTGGGATATTCTTCACCGGCTCAGGCTGGAATTGTACAGGACCTTGGCCTTTCCTTGCCAGAGGTTAGATTTTTATTGCGAACTTCGCAGATTTGGTCCAATGCAGTACAACGTTTGTTGGTCATTGGTGGTCCAAATTTGAACATGACCATCAAATGGATCAATATCTGTGTTTCAATATTTGATGCTTATACATTAAAAAAAAAAAGATTCAAAATTTTCTACTACTATTTTATATTGGTATGGTTGGTGAGCTATGTATTAAATTGTTTAATATGAATAAATATTCAGTATTTTCGGTTGGGGCGAAGGTTGTATTGTTAAATACTTCCTCTGTCCAGTTACCAGTTACGTTTGATTTTTAGGATAGTATATATATGAGCTATGTTTGTTTACTAGTAGTAGATAAGTAGACATCGATCGCCCTTGGACCGGGTTTATGCCTACATAATAACTAGGTAGGATTTCATTTGATACTATGGAGATAGAGAACGCAGATTAAGTGTATTTGTTTAAATTATCTATGGTTGTTTTGTGACTGCAAGGGTATAAGTACGTCTGATTATCTATGGTTATCATGAATGTATGTGTTTCCAACCTCCATGTTCGCACTGAATTTGCAGTATTCGCTGTTTGGTTCTATATCGACTATTGGAGCAATGCTTGGTGCAGTAGTGAGTGGGAAGATAGCGGATCTATTTGGGAGGAAAGGAGTAAGAGCATGAGTATATTTAAATTGCTGGCGGTGGATATTGTAAAGTATCAGCTTCAGGAAATTTGATTATTCTTTATCTAATCCATTTTGATCAAACATGCAGGCAATGGGATTTGCAGAGTTATTTAGTGCATTCGGATGGATTGCAATGGCCTTTTCAAAGGTAATGATTACGCATATATAGCAGAGCCCTGAGTCAAAACAGTTTCGTTTCTAAGCAGGCTTTTGGCCTGATACATAGTTGAGACTTTTTTCATACTATGATATGATCACGAGGCATTGTATCTAAAGAAGAGAGTCTGGTTTTGGATGCTATTTTCAGAATGTTTGGTGGCTGGACATAGGAAGGATTTCAACTGGATTTGGAATTGGGCTTCTCTCATATGTGGTACGCACAGTTTCCTACTCCAAATTTTGCCATTATTGTACAACAAGAAGGTTTTTAGCTTTATGATTCAATAGGTGCCTGTATATATAGCAGAAATAACGCCCAAGAACCTGAGAGGAGTATTTACAGCCGTCAACCAGGTAAAAAAATATCTTCTGATTGTCATATCAATTGCCATTTGATAGAAGCAATACTAGTGCTTAGGTGAAGTTCCTTTTGATCATGTAGTTGATGATATGCTGTGGTGTATCCGCAATGTACCTTGTTGGTAATTTCGTCAACTGGCGCGTGTTGGCTTTAACAGGTATCTTCCCTTGATTTTTGCATATTTTCTTTGTACATGGATAATACAGTTCGTAGGCTTATTCCACTGCACTTTCATCCAGGAACAATTCCATGCTTCATACAGCTTGTAGGCTTATTCTACATTCCAGAGTCTCCAAGATGGCTGGTATGCTCAGAATGCTCTCACTTAACTTTGTTGAGGTTTATGAGGTCGAAGAGGTCAAATTCATGTGATTTTATTTTTGTTGATGTATGCCTTATTTCGACAGGCTAAGATAGATAAGTGGGAAAACTGTGTGACGTCTTTAAAGCGTCTTAGGGGGCAGAATGCAGACATTTCCGAAGAAGCAGCTGAGATTAAAGTAATTCATTCAATATTCATTCATTTTTTTATCGGAAGTTTGTATCTTCAAACGTGATACATTTTTGCCATTAATTTACAGGATTATACAAAAACTCTAGTAGAATTGAAGGACTCGAGGATTTCGGACTTATTTCAAAGAAAATACGCCCACTCACTTATAGTAACTTCTCTATCTAGCTCCATTTCGGTATTGTACATTTGTTTGCGATTTGGTGATGTTCTGAGGCTAAATGTTCTGGTATTACAGGTTGGAGTCGGGTTGATGGTGTTGCAACAGTTTGGAGGAGTTAACGCAATATCATACTATGCAAGTGCCATTTTTGAATCTGCTGGTAAACTACTATGTACAACCTACAGTTTCTTCAATAGGGTAGTCGTTAATTGTAGATTTACGAATCACCGCATTATACCAGGTTCTTCAAGTAGAGTCGGAACTACAGCGATGGTTATTGTTCAAGTCCCGATGACCCTTTTAGGAACCCTCTTGATGGATAAATCTGGCAGACGCCCATTGCTACTGGTATTGTACTTACATT
>JAQRGC012310945.1:0-12868 GCA_028659135.1 Plantago lanceolata | reverse complement strand
TACTAAATGACTAAGTATGTTTTATTTCCTTATGTTCTGCAACAAGTATATCTTAGACATCAAATAGATATTCAGTCCTAACAGCAGAAACAAAAACCCCCACTTAATGGGGATTTCCTTACTTCAATCATCATTTACCGAGTCCCCCCAGTTGACAAGAGGAAATGAATTTCCTCCCGCCAAATGGGAGAACTGAGTAAACATGATTGCAATAAGTAATACCTATCGAGAGGGGGCTTTTGTCTACTATCAAGAATGAGTATCTACTAAATGCATAAGAGATCATTAATGCAGTCCTAAAAGTTCAGAATTGAGAATTGTCGCTAACAGATTTATACTTCTCAACTTCATGCACCACAAAATGTGATGCAAGAATCTGAGAAATATAGATACATTAACGACACTTAACACCATTCTGAACCTCTACTCTATTCCACAAACCGTTATACAATTAACATTCTCAAATCATCAAACTCAATGCACCAATTGGCAGAGTACATAAATTTATAATTTAATCAAACTCAATGCATCAATTGGCAGAGTACATAAATTTATAATTTAATCTAACTCAATGCACCAATTGGCAAAGTACAAATGCAGAATTTAATCAATACAAACTGAAAATTAGGAATTAAGCCTATTTGAACCAATTCGTACTCCAATATTTCTAAATTCAACCCCAACCCCCAATTCCAATTCCAGTTTGAATAATACTAATTCGTAATCCATAAACCCTAGTTTCCAGTTCCAATTTTCAGACCATTATTCATCAAAACTACGAACCTTATAAGCCCTAATTAGTGTTCGAATAAGCCCCAATTCCAATTTCAGTCCAATATTCATCTAATTATAACCCCAATTCGAGTAAACCCTAATTATAACCCCCATTCGAATAAACCCTAATTATAACCCCAATTCGAATAAACCCTAATTATAACCCCAATTTGAATAAACCCTAAACAAACTACAAAATTTAACAAAAGATAGAAGAAATTTAACAAACGATAGAAGAAATTAAACAAAAGAGAGCAAAATTGATGCCGTATTAAATGAGCGGGGAAGACGAGATCGAGATCGAGAACAAGATCACGACAACGGTGGTGGTAGTGGTCATGCAGTGCGGCGCCGGCGGAGGTGGTGTGGTGGTGGTTTGTGAGCATAGGAGAGGGGGAGGAATGGAGGAGAGGGAGAGGAATAGAGAAATGGGGTTTCTGGATCTGAAGCCCGTAAGTATGAAAACGGCGGAGCCATGTTTTTTATTTTTCTTTCGTTTTAATATCTGGGTCAACGATTCACAGATGGGTGGGTTCAACCATCGCTAATATTAGCGACGGATGAGGTCATCTGTCGCTATAGTTAAACGAACTAAGGGTTTAAGTTCGCAATCTTAATCATACGTCTCCAAATGGCCAATCCGTCGCTAATAATGTCGATCCGTCGCTAACTTTTGGCGACGGATGGCATCCGTCACAAAGTCCATCGCTATATCGGTGAATTCTTGTAGTGCGTAATCTTTCAATTAATCCACTTCCCCCAATTCTGGACTTGAATTCACTAAGATAGATAATGAGGTTCCTTATAATGCCTATCTAGCCATCCCAACCAAAGATTAGCAAGACAACTTCCCAAGTTGCTCACTTCACTTCAACCACTAAATGAGTTTCCTTAGCTTCAGCAAACAGGATTTTCTTAACAATCATGTTAAGTAGGTCCCCCCCTAACTACAGTACCACGCTTTTTGGTGAGAGTCTGTTTGAGTGTGGTGCTGAGAGAGATTAACTTTGCAGTTAATACAATCAGCAGGAGAATCACAACTTGTATTACTTTTCAGTAAGCAGTTGGAGGATTCAGGTTCAACACTTAACTAGTTTAAGAAAAAGAAACAGTTAATCAAATTAAGGATTCTACTCTTTCACAAGTAGCTAATGATGACGATGTTTTTAGCACCGTCATTTGGTCTTTTTACACCTTATTTGCTATCCTCGAGTATGCATTTTAGTTAGAAGAGTGTCATGTTTCCCTTGTTTTCTGTCATTTTCAGAGTTTAGGTGAATCCCGATTGATGATCATGATTCGGCTCAAAAGTAGACATTTCGGTGCAAGATGGTTGCCCACGGGTGTGCCAACACGTGTCGCGACGTTTTCCAAGCCAAGGAACGGAGTTCGAGTGCTCGTGCACGTTACTTAGACGATTCAAGACAAAAAGCAGCGATGTGACTTCCCATACGCCACGCGTGGAGTTGCCCAGGCGCCAAGCCTGGGCAGTTCCGGAATTCCGGCTTTAGTTTGTTATATTTGATCGGGAATTCACTTCAAAACTCATCTTTTATATCTCAGAAACCCTAGAGCTTGCTTTGTGGGTCCTTTCATTTGTAATAATCGATTGCAGTAGATTTTGATCATCTAGAGACAAGATCGGATGTAGAGACATTTTGCTATCTAGCAATAGTGAGTTTTCACGGATTCACCGCAGACTGACAACCTCGGTGGTAACTTTGTATCACTCATTTCTCGTATTTTCCATTGATTATTCAGTATGTTTACATTCAATATGATTTCTATTGTTTATGTTATGAGTATGAGTAGCTAGATTACTTGTTGGTGGTAGAATGTAAATCTGAGCTAGGGTTCATAATCATGCATGCTTGAACTTCCGATTAAATTGCCTAAGTAACTTGTAATATTGATTTCTCAACAAACTAAGCCAACTATTCTTGTAGAGTTAATCAACTAGGACAACCAATGTTGTCAAATCATCTTACAAACCTTATGTAATGTTGATCACAACTGATAACCTTGATCAATATTAGTATTGATAAATCGTTTTCAAAATACATGTCATAAACTTGTCTTTTGGTGTTAGTCTTGATCGAGCGTTAGGATGGAAACCTTGCGGCAGTATCCTCTCCGAATGGAGAGTTGTCTGATATGGTACAATTCCCATAGCAAGATCAAGGCGAATCACTTTTAAAGAAATACTTGTTGCACTTGCATGTATGACTATAACCTGATGCTATAGACTTACTAAGCTACCACCAACTCGTCCCACATATTTGATCATTTTCTGTAGTAGATAGTTGTTTGTTTGCTCATTAAGTATTTCTAGAACAGAATCTTTAAGTTAGATTAGTCCTGAGAGACCGACACTCAGGGTCAGCTTCTCTACACTGCGTTTTCATAAGTGCATTGTTGTAGTTTAGCCCCTTTGGCTAGCAAACAAATTCATTTTGATTTCGGGATATGAAAAATCCCTTTTCAAAATTGGCGCCGCTGCCGGGGACTAACTCTCCTTTGTAGTTTCAGTTTTGTAAATTTATTTCTAAGCATTCTTAGTTTAATTCCCTTTTATTCTATCATGGACGTTTAACTCTAACAAGACTGATTCTTGATTTTGAGTCGATATCTGTGACAAGAATAGCAATTATGCCGTCACTTGAAGAATGGGTGAGACCAAAACTATCTCAAGTCAAGAGGAGGCCAGCATTATACTTAGAGAAGGAAGTTCTGGGATATAAGGTGACAAGCTTACTTTTAAAAAATATACCCCGATATGAGGATGACTCAGGTGATAATGCGCTGGAATTTTTACGTGCGTATGAAGAAGAAGTAGCACGCTTGCCAGCAAAAGGGCTAACCGAGGATCAGTTGCGTAGGAGGTTGTTTTCCTATACTTTGGGGTATACACCGCGGGATTGGATGGCTTATCTGGCACCAGAATCGTTGAAGAGTTGGGAAAAAGTAGTTGAAGAGTTCCTAACCAGGTTCATGTCATGGGAGGAAACGATCGAGTTGCGTAACAGGATAATGCATTTTCAACAAGGAGAGGAGGAAAGATTATGTGATGCGCTTGATCGTTTCAACCAATGCAAGAGGGGATGCCCTCAACATGGAATGGAGGATGGGGAGCTTTTGTGGTGTTTCGTTAATGGTTTGGTGGACATTGAGAGACAGAAAATTGATAGACTTTGCGATGGAGTGGAAGATAGCACCGTGGACGAAGTGGACAAAGTTATCCGTAGGTGCGCTGAAGGATCAGCACAGTCTCGCGGTGTGAGAAACGAAGAACCCATGCCATTTTGTGAATCAGTATGTATAGGTGGAGAAGTGTTAGTTGTAGAAGCTAAGGAAGTGTTGGAAGATGAGCTCAGTGAAGAGCAGGAGCAAGCCTTGATTTCGGGGATGGTCGGAGTCCGTGAAGTGTTCGAAATAGCACATTTGGAGCAATTAGAAGAGACACGAAGGATGGATAAGGTGTACGAAACTTTGATGAGTAATGAAAGGTTGCTTGGAAGAGTGTATCAACATCAGCAGAAGGAGGAGCAGGATACCCGCGTTGGCAAAGATAAGGAGTCAGGCGAGACGCCTGAGGGAGAGGCGCATCGCCTGACACCATGCGGGACGCCTAGATCCCAGGCGTCACGCCTGGACACTGGGGGGCACAGGAACCTCCCCCAGCCGTTGCAATCTCTGTAGTACACCAAGATCAATCACCCGCACCCATTGACATACCGGATACTGATAATGAGGATGAAGAACCGGGTGAGGACAACAAGGAGCCTGAGTTCGAGGAAGTCAATCTACTCCTACGTGGAGACAAGGTAACTAAGATCCTGAACTTCGTTAGGCCAAAAAAGAAATCTTCTTTTATACCTATTGTGACTAAAAATGCAGGTACAAGTGACGAACGAGAAGAGCCCCGTGTTCCTGATCCCGGTCATGCAGGTACAGAGAAGCGGGGAAGAAGGGTCCACACCAGAAATTAACGGTGAGCTTGTAACGACCACCAATCCTCAAGGACCCCATAAACCCAATGTACCATTTCTAGGGAGAATAAAAGCAGGGAAGAAGGACATCCAGGACTCACCGCTGTTCAAACACATCTCAAAGGTCGAAATAAATGTACCACTTCTGGAGCTAATTCAAAATGTTCCTGCCTACACGAAATTTTTCAAAGAGGTAAGGAGCAGTATCAGAATTGCTCCAGTAGCTAGGGGAAGCAAAGGCAATTTAGACGGTGAATGCAGTGGTTGAGCTCCCAATAAAGCAACAGGACCCATGGAGCTTCATCATAGACATCACCATGGCAATGGCAAATCCACGAAGACAATGTTAGATCTCGGTTCCAGCATTAACTTGATGCCCTTCTCCATCTACAAAGCACTCGAGCTTGGTGAGGTCCAACCCACTGAGATGGTAGTACAGATGGTTGACCGAAGCGTGAAGAAACCAGTGGGGATAATTGAAGATGTGCTGGTGAAAGTGGACTAGTTGATCATACCAGCTGACTTCGTGGTGATGGAATCAGCCGATGAAGGAAAGAGTCATATCTGGGAGCACGTAGTCTTGCTTGGGAGACCCTTCATGGCAACCACCAA
The DNA here is from genome assembly GCA_028659135.1 of Plantago lanceolata. Lineage (NCBI taxonomy): Eukaryota > Viridiplantae > Streptophyta > Magnoliopsida > Lamiales > Plantaginaceae > Plantago > Plantago lanceolata. The sequence continues at coordinate 7,493 of JAQRGC012310945.1, read as the reverse complement.
CACTTGCCTGGAACTCAAAGGCAAGAAAATCTCTATGGAGGTAATAGGTGAGAAAATTGAATTGGTAGGGTGTAATGTAGGCTTAAATAAGTGCGTGACGAAAGAATTAAATTTTGTTGATTGTTTTGACTCCGTTATTGCTTGTCATTCTATGAGCCACAACACAGGTGACCCTCTCGAGGAGGTACTAACCCTGCAGGGAATTGAGAGCTGTCTATCTGAGGAAGCTATGGAGATTATTGAAGACTTAGACAGCACACATGAAATTCCCGAAGGAGATGAAGCACTAGAAACCTTAGAGATAGAAGAGGGAGAGAACCCATTACCTGAGGAGCCTACCTTAGATCTTAAGCCCCTACCATCACACCTCAAGTATGCCTACCTTGGGGAGGGAGAGAAGAAGCATGTAATCATTTCTTCCCACATATCCGACATTGTATTAAGCTAGACAAGACAACTAGGCACCATGCAATTCCTAGACGGTTCCATTTGCAATATTAATACATGAGGACGTTTGAGAGGAATCTCAAAACTACATTACTTTGGGAAGCATTTCGCACTCAATGATGTGATGGTAAGGTCCTTTCATCTGACTTACTCGATATGCACCTAGGACCGATGTTGTGTCTATCACATTAATGCACTCATGGCGTCTTCAGTGAGTTGCTTGGGTACCATGATATATTTATGACCATCATAAATATATTCGTATGCTGGCCAGCGGTTTTACCAACACAACTATGAACGACTTGAGTAGTACTCTTTTATGCTACACACAAGAGATGAATTCTCTCCGGGGACCAACTTCCATCAACCCTATGTATTGCCAAGTTCCCAGCTGGACCGTATCTACCCTATTAAGGGTGCAAGCGTTGGTTACAACCAGAGAATCGAGGCTCACCATAAGTGATGGCAAAGACCTGAGAGTCTAAGGACGATTGGCATCACTTCCACAACTCCGGTTCCCATGGACACGTCGGTATAGCTTGTACATCGATGCGAGATCCAGTGGATGTAATCCACGAACAACCATGCGCAGTTATGGAAACATTCAGGACTCGCTCCAACAATCCGTTCCATGGTCGTGGGATCGATCATACTCGCTCTAACTAGTATAACTCCGACGCATGCTAGTCTCAATTGCGTCATTCAGACCCTTATCCGAGATGAGCTTCGACTAGGGAGATTTTGGGATATATGATGTTACACAAATCTCCCACTGACTTTGTGATTATCTGTATATCCACTGGGGACATGTTTATATATCGATACAGACCAACCAGATAAAGATATGACATGTTATTTCCTAGTGTAATACATATGAAAGTAAGCATATATACACAAACATATTATATTACAGTGATTGTGATGTAGTACATATGTCCTTAAATGTGGTTGTCTATGGGACACTATTACTAACAAATATTGGGCATTCAACACTCAAAACACAAGTGAGCTCTCAAGTAAGCTCTACTCTCTCCACTCTTTCATACTTGGGGCAAACCACCAACAAGTAATGTCTAAGTCCGTCTTGAAACTTTGTCAAGACGGGTATAACGAGACTCACCCCTCCCCCCCTATTCCAAGTGCGTCGGTACAGAACATATTAGCCCCCATAAGGGAAAGAAGGAAGGAAATTGGATACCGTTTGCAAGCAAGATCAGAAGAGTCCCAAGTGTACACGACCTTAGTGCGAATCAACAAAAAGGCTCCGCATCAATTGTAAATCTATAGTCACACCAATAGAGCACAATGTTAAATACATTGTTGATTATGCACCTAAACTAAAGAATCCATCATTTTATAGAAAGTTAATTGTCAAGTTTATCCATCTTACCATTACACGACCTGATATTAATTAGCTATGTACTAGAAATTCTAAATCAATCCATGGATCTTATAGTGATCAAATACATTAAGGGAGATAATATGACTGGGAATTTTTTCTGCATATAAGAACATAGACGTCACATCATATTGTCACAAAAATTTCATCTTGCCCAATCAATCACCTGAAGATCTATTACAGCGTATTGTGTTTTCCTTGGGATCTCACTTATAAATTGGAGATCTAAAAAGCATCACATTGTGAGGAATTCCACATTCAAAGCTGAATACAGAGCCATTGCCTTTACAACATGTGAAATTACTTGGGTATTGGTATTATTAAAATGCTTTCAGATAAAACAAGATAAACTAGTCACATTTTGGTTTGACAACCAGTCAACAAAATATCTCACTCGAAATCCAATGGTCCATGAAAGAACAAAATTGATTGTCATTTTGTGAGAGAGAAAATTGAAAGATGAATCATCAAGCTCGAATACGTTTCCACTAAATAGCAGCTAGCGGATTCCTCACAAAGGCAGTTCCACCTGCACGCTTAATGGAAGCTCTAAGCACAATCACTTTATATGTTCCTCTTGACGGAGAGTATTCGAGGTTGCAGAACATAAAAGAACCGGTGAAGGAAATTCATCAGGATCAAACTGCAAATAATTTTAATCAATTGGTGCTCATGTAAGAGGAGCCAAGAAGCTGAAGGAGGCTTGTGCAAATAAACAAGACACAACCAATAAGATTAAAACACCTGTCAAGGAGAAACACTAGCAGAAGGAGCATGCACTAGAGCGGCCAAATTCAGTAAAGGTTGAGGTAGAAGCGGGAGCGCTTGCAAAAGCCTTCGATTTTCTTCTTCAAGAAATAGTACAACTTATGAACAAGAAACGTACAACGCCACCTCAGCCATCAAATCTTCAATTAATGGCTCTTTAGTAGCTGGTCTTGTAAATTAAGTTAGGGCTTAGGTGTAACATCCTTATCTCCTCATTTGTACATTGTAAATTTTGGAGTATGGATCCAAAATTAGAAGAATTTTGTAGTATAAGTAGACATGGCTAGTTAGGGTTTATATTCAGTCAATTGTAAATATTTCTCAAGCTACTCTTCTTCATAGTATTTACAATCTTTGTGATGATGGTCGAATTGGTTTTCCTAATTCTTCCAGTCAAGATCGCCCTTTCCTAGCAGAAGAACGGATTGGACTTGTTTGAGTGTGGAAACTTCGAGTACATGTCTGAATAATACATGGAAAGATAAGGGGAGGGTTTCGATGGAACAATCTGCCTTAGTCAGATTGTTGCCAATTTAATGTATAATGAGTAAAGAATTGTGCATTGTTTTAGTAGAGAGTAGATTATTTTGTGTGTGTTTGTGTAATAAATGAGGTAGTATATATATGATACGATCGGGGGACCCATACTTGTCCTTATGCCATCGCTGTACCCGACAGTAGGTATGCTTTTGTCAGTACTAGGTTGTACTTGTTCTGACAACTTTGAAAACTGTGACGTTCGGTTGATTTAGCATATCTATCTTCGAGCGTATGATGGCCTATTTACTCCAAGTGTTGCTTAATCTTCGAGGGTGTTTGCTTTGATAGTATGATTCACTTGAGAGCAGAGGAGCTGCATCGCTCGTCGAACATACTCAGGGTGATGGGTTTTTCTTAAATAACAATAAATCCATCATCATCAGTCCCCCAAGTTTCGATAGATGAGTAGTGAATCTGTCGAAAGTTTGAAAAAGTTCGATGGTTTTTGCGGCGGCAAATATTCAAAACAAGTTTGAAATTTGAATTTCTTTAAGGGGTACAACTGCCATCGTCGATCCAACTTCTTGACACGTGTTTGAATGGGAGTCCCAACGTCGCCTTTTCTCCTAGGGATCTGTGCAACCATTATTGCCATAGTAAATGAGTAAAAAGAAGGTTTTTACTTCTTTCTTCTCTTCATTTCACCATAGACTACCGCAATTTTTCTTCTTCTTTCTTCTTGCTCTCGCCGGATAGCTACAGTTTGATTATCTCACCGGATTTTCCACCGGAGTTGGGGTTTTTCAAGCGCGCGCACTACTCTTTTTTCCTGGTAAGCTCTACTTATGCTTTTCCCTTTTGCTTCTCTAATTGAATTCTTGTATTTTTACTGGGTTTTCTTCAATCTTTTCTTGTTTTTTGAATTGAATTCTTCTATAGTGGATGCTTAAATTGTAACTTTTGCAGTGGATCCCTCAATACTTTTTCAAAGTTCTTCTTTTGTGTAGTATGCCGGTTTTCTTTCTTCATTTTAATGTTATCTCGAGAATCTATTTGTTTAGATTTTCTTTATTGCGTGCAATTTTTGGTTCCGGGTTGGGGTTAATCTGCCCGATGGATCTTTTGTCGAATCTCATTGTTAGTGTGTTGCTGTGAATATGTCGAAACGAATCAACTTCCAACCTGGTGCCGCTGAGTGGTCGAACTCTAGTAATTCCAATTATGTTAGTGTAAATAAAAAATCCAACTCCTTTACTAAAGATACTGAAACTTCTTTTCCTTCTGATTCGATAGTGGAGTTTATAACTTCGAGTCAGGTAGTCGAAGCCATCCCTTTGCCACCAAAAAATATGTCAAGAGTTTTGTGGAGCCACAGTCGTACCGCGAGTCGGGTTCCGTCCGAAGATGATAATGTGGAAGCTGCAGGTGTTTCTTCGAGGGAGAATCCCTTGGAAGAGAACGCAGATAACCGCCTTTTGACTGATATTTCCTCCGTAAAACAAAAGGAAGCGAATACTTTTTATGATAAGTTCGACATTCCAGTTGAGTTTGATGTAATCGCCCCAGGTGAGGATGATAAGATGTATAACCCACCTTCTGATTGCCTGGCCATGCATGTTTTATCTTTGGAGCATGGGTTTCGAGTCCCCATAGGTCCGGGAATCATAACCATTCCTGATAATCTTGGTCTTTGTCCTACCCAAGTTCTACCGAACGCGATGGGTTACTTGGTCACTTTTTGTGTTTGGTGTACTTCGAAGAAGAGAGCTGCGACTGGTTCGAACTTTCTTCACTTTTGTAAAGTTGTCGAGGGTACCGATGGGGGATGTTTTTATTACTTTACCCCTCATAAGGGTTATGAACTTTTCGGGAAATGGCAATCCTCACATGGCCCGGGTTACAAGAGGCACTTTGTGTACATCAAATTCCCTCCGAATGAGGATGGAACTCCGGCGGTTGTCCCTACTCGCCGTTTGTGGAGACGGTCTGGCTCTCCTATTCACACTAAGAGGGTGGGATGGCCGGACATCTATAAAGACAAGGAACCCGAGGATCGGATCAACCCCTACAGTCTCTTGGTTGAGCTGATTCTTTACCTTGGGAAGGTTTTGACGGTGGAGCCAGAGATGCGGGGAATCCGAGACTTGGGTGAGTCCCCTTTTTCCCTTCTTTTTTCTTTCTAAGTGTTTACTCTTTGTTCGATTATTTCCTTGTTTCTGTTTGACTATTGTTTTATTTACTTCGTTGACTTCTATTTTTTGTCAGAGTACTGGATAACGATGTCGAACCGATTTCTGGCTGATCGGGCAATCGAACTTGCCTTGAAAAAGAATCAATCAGCGAAGTTCACCGAGCCTCATCCCCACAACGTGGCTGTGATCATTACGGAGGACTATGCTCCCAAAATTCAGCCTAATGTTGAAGATGATGAGAACAGGAACGAGGAAGTCTTGCTGATGAAGTTTTGAACTTGCTGCAGAATCCGATCATGGAGAATGTCGAAGAGAAAGGTGATTCGGAAGAGACTCCGCTAGACGCTGCTACACAGAGACATGTTGAGACTCAAGCCCAAGGTTCTGCTTCTGGGACCCTCGAAAGGAGGCGTAAGAGGTCAAGGCCTGATGGTGATGCTCCTAGGGCTCGAAATGCAGCTGGCCCTTCAATCATCCAACTGCACTTTCCTTGTCAATCTCTGTCGAAGGAGAACACGGGTACCCATCAGCATACCGAGAATCAACCGAGGAGGGATATCTTTTTCCTCCATGCTGATGATGAGTCCGCTCTTTGATGGAGGAACATGATGGTATCGAAGACTGATCAACCCGAGTTGGATCGTCTTTCGGATACTGAGATCAAGGCTAAGGAAGCTGCGTTATTTCTTCAGGATTCGAGATTTCACCTTTTTTCCCTTAGTTTCTTGGTTTTTCTTTTCTTCAAAGAACTGACATTTTCCTTTTCTTAGCTTGCTACTGTGTCTGCAAATTTGGGGAAACGCTTGGACCAACGTTCGACTCTCTCAGGGTCCCTCGAACAGAGATACCAAAAGGAGAAGCAGAGGGGAAACACCGAGAAGAAACTGAAGGAGAAAGTGGAGATGGTTTTGGCTAGGAGGGAGAGTGAGCTTTATGATGCTAAGAAACAAGTAGCTTCCCTCCAGGATCAAAATGGTGCCCTCAATTTGGCTTCAGCTGCATCTGAGTAGAAGAGGAATTCATTGGTTGTTGAGAGGGGGAGACTGTTGAAGGAAAAAGAAGGCTTCGAGACAGCCCTCCGAAAGACTAGGGAGGAGTTGGTGAAGAACGGGAAGAATGTGAGGATTGACGTCATTCGTGACTTCCGGAAGTCGCAATCCTGTTTGTACATGTTGAGCAAAAGAGACGGTGAGAAAATGGTTATGGCTCAGGAGAGGATCATCGGCCAACTTCGAACTGGAAAGAAACTTGTCGCCGATTTCGATGAAGCGCGTGATATTAACCTTAAGTTGGATGCGAACTTCCAGGTTCCCGTAGAAGTTGAAGAGGAGGTTGATCCTAACGCTCCGAATTACCAAACTATCGAGGAGTACTTTGTTGTTCTCAAGTCTGAGGAGTTCTTCGCTGTTGTTCATCCCGAGGAAGCTGATGCTTTGCCAACTCCAACAGTTCCTGCTTTCGTCCCTCTGGTCTGTTCGACATGCAATGATGATTTGGTTTCGGCTGGCATTGACCTGATGGGTCTTTCATATTGAGACTTTGAGTCTTTGATGCGTTCGGTGGATAACAGAAATGATGGGACTTTGGAGGATACCGCGCACAGTAACCCTACTCATGATGCTTGAAGCCGAAGTATGCTGGGTGATTTATGTATTTAATATTTGGACAAGTTTATTTTTATTGTCGAACATATTTATCTGCTTTTTTTTATTTTGGATAAGTATGGTAGGTACTTCGTGGGATGGATTTTGATCAAACCTCCTTTTGTGTTTGATCCTCCTTTTGTTTGGGTTTGATAGAATCCATCCCTTACCTTTTGGTCTTTTATCCTTCGAGCTTTTTCTTAGTCGAAGTTATGTTTTAAATGATATTCGTCGGCTTAAATCTGGTATATTTTCTGGCAAAATGTTTATAGTTTTCATTCTTTGTTTTATTTTTCTAAGTATGCAGGTTATTCCGATTATTCTGTCGAATAGATCGTATAAAATACATCTTACTTCTTTCCCTCGAAATCTTTTTATTTCTTAGCTTTCGGGTGAAATAGTTCAAACACTATGCGGATAATAATCTAACCCGTCGGTTATCCTTATCGGGCACATGCTTTCATCTCAAAGTTTTGTTTTTGAGGTAATTAACAAGGTAATCTAACAATCATACTCTTCCGTCGAAGATATATTTTGTGATATTCCTTGTTTTTAATGGGTTTT
>JAQRGC012310926.1:0-11216 GCA_028659135.1 Plantago lanceolata | reverse complement strand
GAATCTTGTATACAACCATGTTCTGTCGAACAGGTTTGGGGAAGGGAGATGTAGTATTTTTACTTTTTCTTTCGTATTGAGTCTTTTTGTTTTGTTGATTGTTGTAACTCCAACCATATTCTGTCGAATAGGTTTGGGGAGGTCATTATTATTATTCAGTTTGTATACCTGCTGCTAGATGTATGAAAAGAAAAAAAAAGAAAAAAAAAAGAAAAAGAAATCGAAAAAATCAAAAAAGAAAAAAAAAGTATTTTGATTTATGTGCTCCTAAAAAAGCAAAGAAGGAGTTGTTTTATTTCCTAGCAGCAGCGTTCAGTATTTCGTATTGTTTTTCATTATTGTAATTGCTAGTTTGTCTTGTGTTTGTGTTTTGCTGTTCCTAGTCATCCTCAACCCGCCATTCGGGTAATGACTAGATAAAGACTTAAGCATATTATCTCAAGTCTTGGGTAGTCTAGGTGAGAGTTTCCTACGCTCCAAAGATTTCTTTCAAGATTGTTCCACGATGAGTCTATTTGCAGCATATGTTAGTCAAGCCCTTTGATTCATGCAAGTGTTGTTGTTGGTGTTAAGCCTATGTGCGATTGGCTCTAGGTCAAGTGGGAGATTGAAAGATATATGTCCTATAGACAATCTAGATGAGGTACAATATATGCTTTAGGTCACATTTAGTATGTATTATTATATTCGATTAATGATACAATCTTTATTTATGGCTTCGCATTCATTATTTATATAATCTGTTTTTCTGTTATTATTTAATGTTGCTCCATGAACATAAGAAGTCAATGAAGCTAGTGAGAGCTTATTGGACAAAACGCATATGGTTCTAAAACCTGCCGCTGATCAAAGATCCTCTACTTACACGGAGAGTATTGGATATGCTAAGATCAGAATGTATCTTGCATCATATCTTTAGAAGATGTAGTTGTTCCCACAACTATGAGGTAATGGGATTACCCGTGATGGGCACATGGTCACTAGGAAGAAGTGATTGGCAATACCCAACCACGAAACCATTTGGGTTTTGAATCTATTCCAAAGTGTCTATGGAAGTAGTGGTGGTAAGGTTGTGAATAAGTCCTTAGACTTGAGGGCATTGCGAATGAGTACATCTAGTATCACACTTAGATTATAGACACTGCTTGCACCATTGATAAATGGTAGATACGTCTATAGTTGGGTGTGCTATGAAAATGTATGTCATTAGGTAGTTGCGCCAACACAGGATTCATTCCCCATGAATAGCTGATATACTATGGGAGGATATCAGTTCTCATTGTTAGTGTGTGATTTGTTAAGTCATCGGCCGGTGCATATGGCATGTTCAATATGGTGATTGGAACATGTGCATTAAATCAACTAATAGACTAAGAACAATTGAGTCACCAAGATCAGACACTTGAACCATGATCGCGGCTCAATAAAAGATATCCGTGAAATGAAGGGACATTATCACTACATGCCTTAGCGGCAGGTGGCTTTGCATTCCTTCAGCAAACGTCCTCATTGGAATATATTGTCTATAAGAACGATTAGGAATCTTATAGGACTCTGAAGTTAGAGCTTCAGTGCTATTCGCAATGAAGCCCTATGGGTCACACAATACGGTTGTTAATAGTCCAGTGAGATATTAATTGAATATTGATTTGATCAATATTAATTAATAATATGGAGAAGTTAATTTGAAATTGGATTTTAAATTAATTTAATATTTAGAGAGAAAATCAAGAATTAAACAAATTGGATTTGGAGGAAAAGACCGGGGTCGGTCCAATTGGTAAGCCAGTTCCAAAGTTGGGTTGGACTCCAACTAACAGCTTCTACATGACCATTCAAGAAAAAGACGAGGACTTCGTCTATCTGAACAAGATCTACAAAGACCTTGGAATCATTCAATCAATAATGGAGAATGCATGGTTGTGGGGAAGACACTACTGGAATGAAGTTGCCATGATGCAATTCAAAGACAATGGTAACTACAAAGAAAGAGTCAGATTGGGAATCAATCTTGAGAGAGACACCAGGATGCTGCTGGAAAACTGTGAGTTGGACTCAATGGAGTTTGCACCAGAAGTCTTCCCAAGACTTAATCTTGATTAGGGATTAGATTGATCATCTGTAAAAATTTCCTTTCTGATTCTTTATCTTTCAATCTGTCTTTTTAATTTGCTGCTGAAGTTGTATGTAGTTATCTGATCATTCTTGTAATCTTTACTACTGAATGATAACTACTTTACAATTTCTTTTTGGTTAACTGCCTTCTTATGTTTCTGATATTATGCTTGCTTTCTGAACTTAACTGTTTCTTACCATACTGCAAACTTGCATAAATTATTCACTGAATTATTCATATTCAGAACATTTGAAGTGTTTAAGAAATTTAGTCATGGATTGCATGTCATCAAAAAGGGGGAAATTTGTTAGGAAACTTGTAATTTTTATGAGCAATTCCATTAAGACGTAATTAGGATTAGTCCAGAAATTAGTACTCTTAAGTCCATATGAAAATTGTTAGAAGGACACTTGTACAAGAGGAAAGTTTCAGCAGGACTATTAGTTTTAATTCCTAGTATTTGTATTAGATTGCTGATGATGTATTTGTTGTATAAACAATTTATTGAGGTACCTAGTAACTTAGCAGATGAAGATTACGAAGACTGAAGACTCAAGTAAATTATGCACAAGGAGTTATAAGGTGTTGCAGTGGTGTGAAGGGAGATTTGAGAAGCTTGAGTTGCAAGAGGTGCAGGGTTCGAATCTCATCGGAGACAAAAAGTGGTGATATAAGTGTGAATGGAGTCATAAGGTGGTTTAGGTGTAAATGTAGTGATAAGGTGGTTTAGGTATACTTGTAGTTGTAATAAAAATTTGCTGTTTCAAAAAAAAAAAAAAACAAAGAAGTAAATTATGCAAAAGGTTACTGAAGGAATTTGACTCTTGTTGAAGAAAGCATTACATACCCTTTCAGCAAGTGGTAATAGTCAAGTGAAAATCTATATGACAGAGTAGGTTGACTTTGCTACCTTTCTGATATACAGGTTTATTGATGAATTCTAAGCAATAATAGTTGGTTGCTGAAAGAGGAACATTATCTTGCTGATAGTAGTTTGTAACGCTTACTGAAAAAGTAATGGATTCCATGCTGATATATCGTACTATTGAGAATTTAATATGGCAGAAGACGTTCTGAAGAAAAGAAGAAGAAGACAAACTTTTTGCAACAGAATAGTACAAGCAAGACAGTGAATTCAAAGTTTGAATTTCAAGGATTATTTGAAGTGGGCCGGTCTTAGTGTCTCCTTCCCTTCTTCTTTTCTCTCCTAATTATTTTCTTGTTGACTAAGTCAAATTCCTAATTGAATTCAACTTGAAGTAGAAACCTATTAGGCTTTCTATTCAAGTGGGAGTTTGATTAGGAAATTTGGTTAGGATTCTGAACTATAAATACAAGCCATTGTATTTCAGTTTTATTGTTCAATCATTCTCTACAGAATTTCTCTAGCCTATTTTCTCCATTGTAATCAATACAACTTTTGATTTCCAAGTAGTTTAAAGTGATTTAATTGGTTAATTTATCGATATTACTTATAATTGAGAAAAACGTTTACATAGAATTGTGGAATAATATTTTTTTCTCTTTAATATGACAAAAAAGGTGATGGAGCAAATGACATATAATTCAAAACCCCGAAGCTATTTATACAAATGAACATAAGTAATGTTCATTATTCAACTGAAAAAGATGGTAAATAACATACATTAATGCTTCATATGCTAGTGGGATTGTATAAAATGGAAAATTGTGACCGCATTTGACCCTTAAAACCATGAAATACTTGAACTAATTAACTGCACCATCGTCATTATTTTAGAAACCTACAAAAAATATGAGCCACTTGCTTTAATTAGTGACTTCGACAGGGTACCCTACGTATTAAAGGCACCGTAAAGCTGCATTTTGTTATTTTCTGATTGAATGAATCAAGGCCGACTCGACATAAATCCAGTATCTCAAACAAGCGTGATAATCGCATAAAATACGTGTTGTCTAAGGATGTGAATGAATAAATGGGAGATTATAACGCAGATTAGTGGTAGGCCGTACATTTTTAGAAAAAGTACATGAATTATTGGAACATAAAATGCATCTTGAGCTCCACGTAGTGAAATTATTAGATCCTGTAAACTCCTCTATATCAAATTATCTTTATAAAACTCATTATACGCGATCAAACAAAGAATACAACCCACTCAAACTAATAAGGTTCCGCACGCGGCGTAACTTGTTGATATTTTAAATAGTTCGCACTATCAATCGTCAAGTGAAAACTAAGTAAAAAAACTGCCCTAAGCTAAATAGGCAAATATAAACGGTTTTATTACGAATAGGTACCAAGTATGGGATATAATTACAAATAGAAATGAGTTGTGACAAACATTTCATTTAGCACACGTTTTACCTGATTTGTAATTTTTCTTGTCTCCTACCACACATATCTTGTCCCCCCAATTAATATCTACAAATCTACCCCTAAACTTTGTATAATACAATTTCTAGTCCTTCAAATTAGTTCAATAAACCATTTGGGGTTAAAAATTAAAACACGATATTACGTTATGATTGGTTAATTAAAAAAAATAAACCCAGATTGGGATTTGCATATCAGAGCTTTATCGGAAAAAACTCTGATCTGAGCTTCCATGCCGGAAGCTGGAGCTTCCGCCATGGAAGCTTTGAAGCTTTCAGAGCTTCCCATGGAAGCTCCGATCTGATTTTTTTTATAGTTTTATTTATTTATTTTTTTTTGTAAAAATCTAAGGAATAAATAAATAGAGAAGTCCGAAAAATCGAGACGGGACATTAAAACTTATGCAATCGAAAATTGAAAATTTTGGGGCGGACATTAAACACTTATGCAATTGAATATTGAAAAATCGGGGTGGGACAACACTTGTGCAATCGAACACAAAAAATCAGGTTCAGGTTGTAGGGCTTAGGGTTTAGGGCTTAGGGAGTAGTGTTTACGAACATTAATACCTATGCAATCGAACACCAAAAATAACTAGTGCCCCGCACATGACACTATAGTGCCCTACACCGAAAATTCGAGGGGCAGGACATTAATACTTTTGCAATAAAAAACTGGCTACTCAAGGGGTGGGACATTAATACCTATGCAATTGAAGACCACAAATAACTAGTTCCCCACACAAGATACTATAGTGCCTCACACCGACAATTTAAGGGGTGGGACATTAACACTTATGCAATCGAACACCGAAAATTCGAGAGGTGGGACATTAATACTTATGCAATCAAACACCGAAAATAACTAGTGCCCCGCACGAGACACTATAGTGCCTCACATCGATAATTCGAGGGGTGAGACATTAACACTTATGCAAGCGAACACCGGAAAATTTGGGTGGGACATTAACACCTATGCAATCGAACACTGAAAATTCGGGGTGGGACATTAATATTTATGCAATCTAAACAAAAAATTTTATAGGCGGGACATTAATACTTATGCAATTGAACACTGAGAAATCGGGGCGGGATAGTAACACTTAAGAAACTAGTGCCCCACACGAGACAACATAGTGCCCTGCACGAGAGACCATAGTGCCCTGCATGAGACACTATAGTGCCTGGATGACTGAATAAACACTATAGAATAGGGACTTCTATTGTAAATTATCCAAAAAGGTAGTGGTTTATTGCACCTTTTATTCCTCTATATCTACTTAGGAGGGGACACATTAAGGGCAATTATGTCTTTTACTACAAACAAAGTACCTACATGAAACGACTTTTGTGCTATATGTAACATTTGTCCTAGGCATTCCTACTTGTAATTTCATTCCTCAATACACCCAAAAACCGAAATATAAACATGTAAACATGAAACAATAAGGCAAAAACCAGAACATGCATTTAACACGATTCGGTACTAAAACCTACATCCACATATCGCGAGCCAAAAGTCTCTATATCAATAGAGTTATGGATACAAGTTTATCCAACTGAGGAGTCACTTTATACTACTCTTACTTCTACACCTACACCACTCATTTAGTAACTTATGACAAATACCAACCTTATAATTATTAATAACCAAACTCACCATATATATTCATCCGTCAGGATTGGAACTCTCAACCTTTTATGTGCCACTTCATTACCGTACCGCTGCACCACCTTATAACTCTAGTATATCATCTACTTCTTCTCTCAATATCAGTCTCGAGAAGCTCTAGAACAACTCTTAGAATCAGCTTGCTCTGAGAAATTAGAAAAAAAACAGAGATAGATTAAGGTACTTTACTATTTGGCACGTGCCAGCATAAAAAGTTAAGATCAAGATCGTACAGTTATGATCAAACCACCAAGATTCAATCTAAAAAAATAAATTATATTCACCAATGCAGATAAGTCCACAAGTTAACTAGTTGTTCAATCAACACCCCAAATGTCTCAAACTTTCACATTAGATATATATGATCAACCATACGTTGTTTAATCCTAGATAGGCCCGTATTAGCGTGGACTAAGTTTGTTTTGAAAAAGTCTAAACTGTACATACATATAAGATACACAATATCTAACCGCTATAATGTGTGTATTTATGTGGTCGGCCCGCGTCACAATAAAGTCGAAACTCGTCGTTTTCCGGATGAATCTGGACCGGACCCCTACCCTGTTTAGTAACAGCAAGTGGGTTCCTATTTATAGCAAGAGAAGAGAGGCGCGTAAATGTCACACACACACACACACACACATAATGGTGAGAGAGCTATCCCAAGTGGTGCATGCATGAATGCTATTGCAAGTCAACATTAAGCACACAACTTCTTGAATATTTATTGCTCATAAAGACCTTTTTGTGTTGCATGACATGGATACTCATGTAGGCCAATGTGTTTAAAAAGATTAGGATTGTTCTATTCTGCAAATTTGTACTTATATAATATTAATCTTCAGCTTGTTTTTTGTTGGTCATCATCAAACAGTTTTGAAACTAGTCTTGATGCAGAGAACTATCTTCCATCATCATCTCCATGATCAAAATTATAAATACCCTCTTCTGATGTGACATTTCATTAATTCATTCATACAACAAACTCGCATTCACTCATATATTCACTTTCACTTGCAATTAAGGTATCAATCATGGCGAAAAACAACAAGAGTTCAAGCAATTTCCCAATGGGAAGAACTGCACAGGAGAGAGGGCTTCCATATGTTCCTGAATGCTACAAAGTACAACCCTTGGACAGGAAAGGATCCGACTCCCACCTTGCAAAGGTGCCACTCATCGACTTGGAGGGAATGTCAAATCCAGAACGAAGGAGTGAGATCATCAATGAGATTAGAGAGGCTTGTAGCCGCAATGGTTTTTTCCAAGTAAGTAGTTCATATTTTTTATATTTTAGTAATATGATTGATTTGGTGGATGATATATTAATAATCTGTAGTCTTGGAAGAAAACAGGTCATAAATCATGGAATTGAGAAGCCAAAGATGGAAGGCGCGCTGGCAGCAGCCTCTGGTTTCCTTGACATGCCGACGGCAAGAAAGGCAAAGTACATGTCAAATGATGTTAAAAAACCAGTGAGGTATGGGACAAGCATAAAAGATGGAGAAGATAAAGTTCAATACTGGAGGAGTTTTCTTAAACACTATGCACATCCCTTGAAAGACTGGGTTGATATGTGGCCTGATACACCAGACTATTACAGGTACTAACTACTTCAATTCTTCTCCTCTTTGATCCTAAATATTTTTTCCCACCCTGAACCTGTTTTCTTTTGTTATTTAAGTGTTTTACGGTCGAGATAAACATGTGAAGTTAATTGTCCACAAGTTAACCCTTAAGTCTTAACCCAGTCACAGATCAGGTGTGTTAGACCCACTCGCGCACTACAAAATATAAACAAAGAAAATGGAAAACAACCACAAGGCCTTGCAACCCCTATCAGAATCTTAGTTAAGATTTTCCGGCTCTGAACTTCCTAAATAAGCTTATATACGTAATTCCCCCATCCCGGAAGTTAATAAAATTTATGGGCCCACCCCTCAAAATGTAATATTATTGGATATCCAAGTTGACTAATAGGAGTCCAACAAACATCGTCACCTGGTAACACTGGTTTTGGTCTATATATAAGTTATCTGAATGGCTACTTGTATATGTGAAGTAATCACTACTGTTTGTTAGTAGCAACCAACATCATAAATTTTTCTGATCACCTCTTCTTCCACTTGTTGCATTTATTTACTCAAAAAAATTTCATAAACATTGTATAGAAATGGTTCTTTATTAAATCCCATATGGATAAGATATTCTAGAAACAGTAATAAGCATTTGAAGTTATCTTGCAGGGAAAAAATGGGAGAATATGTTGTGCAAGTGCAGAAGCTAGCAGTAATAATCATGGGGTTGATAACAGAGAGCCTTGGGTTAAGCCCAACACACTTGAATACTAAGCTTGATGATGGAATGCAAGTCATGGCTGTTAACGCCTACCCTGCCTGTCCAAAGCCGGAACTCGCCCTGGGCCTACCGCCACACACTGATTACTGTTGCATGACTATAATCCTCCAAGAATCCCCCGGCCTGAAAATTCTTGATTTTTTTGATAACACATGGAGTCTAGTGCCGGTTATTACGGGGGCGCTTCAAGTCAATGTTGGTGATCAGCTTGAGGTATGTTATTATTAGATGAATTAATCTAAGTGAATCTATATACATGGGTGGACCCAGAAATAATTTTTAAGAGGAGCAAAATCCTGATTCAGAATCTCAACCCTTGTCTCCGCCCTAGCCAGTTTATAACAAGTAAAATTTATTTTCTTACTTCATGTAACTTACATATGCATTGTTTTGTACAAAAAGGTACTAAGCAACGGAAAGTATAGGAGTGTGGTGCACAAGGTCACAGTTAATAGCGAAAAGACGCGGTTTTCAGTTGCTAGCCTTCACAGCTTGGGGATGAACGAAAAGATGCATACATCTGAGGAACTGGTGGATGTAGAGGAACCAACGACACGTTATAAAGAGAGCAGTTTTCAGGATTTCTTGAACTTCATTTCAAAAAATGATCTGGGAGAAGGAAAGAGGAGTTTTCTAGATACACTTAGGATTGGAAATTAGGCATGCCAAATGAAGTGTTACTAGAATAAACCCAACAATGTATGTCGGGCTTTAGAATCAACGAACCCGCTTTGCATTCTCGGCCCGAAGAATCACACGCCCAGCAGGGCTCAAGGAGCATAATCAAAAGAAAGTGGTTTTTTTTTATTATAAAATTATAATTATGATGGTTTTTTCGCCATGTGCGTTCTATAATGTGTATCAGGTCAACAGTCAACTATGTTGTAATAGTTATGTTATGGTTTTAGTTTGGTGTTTTTTTTTATAAGTTAAGATTTCATTCATCTCAAAAAGAGTTCACATCATGATCAACTTTACTTCCGATATTTCGTGATACATAAAACTCGCAATATCGTTATCAAAGTCTACAAATATTCGAAGCCATTGAGGGCATACATCATCCCAAATTTTTACATCATAAGTAGTACTTGCAACAGAGCCATTACAATACAAACTATTATTACACACTACTTTTCTTCGGGGCTGATTAGTCTTCCAAAAGCTTCCACTTCTCTCCTTCGTAAGGTGATAAGCTACATGGTTCTCCTCCCGGTAAATCAAAAGAAGGGAGACAAGGGCCCCCCTTTCCTGATGCCCCTAGATGGTATCCAGGGAAGGGATAAATTTCCATTAACTAACACCTTAAAGGTCGCAGTGCTAATGCAAGTCGTGATCCAGTTTATTATTTTTTGATCTAAACCAAATTTTTTAAGAGTGAATTTGATAAAATCCCACTCTAATCTATGATAAGCCTTCTCTATATCTAAATTTAGTATCATATAATATTGTTTAGATTTCCTTTTAGAGTTCATGGTGTGGAGAAGTTCATGTGCTAGCATTATGTTATCACTTATCTGTCTTTTAGGAACAAAAGCATTTTGATAGTGTGACATTAATTTGTCAAGCTAAGGTCTTAATCTCATTACAGTTTTTTTAATTATAATTTTATAACTCACATTACACAAACTAATTGCCTAAAGTGTGTAGTTATCTTTGGATTTGGTGTTTTGGAAATTAAAAGTATTGTAGTTTCATTCAAGGAATTATCAAGTGTACCCGTGTTTAATTTGGTGGTTGTCCGCTATTGTTGTAATGGTTCTTTCTTTTTTTGGATCTTGGCAATAATTAGTGTATATTAATAAGAAGAAAGTGGCGCGTGAAAACGAGTGTGGATTTGTGCGTGAGCTTTACATTTATCCTACAGCAAAAAATAAAAAAATGAAAAAATCGTTTCTCTCTCCTTCATCTCTCAGTACCCCAAATTTTCTGCATTGTGAAACTCTTCCTATTCTCCCCTGATGAGGGAAAAATATGTCATGGGCGGATTAGTAGGCATTATGGAGAATTCGTGATGACGTACTGAAGTAAGTCGTGAGTTAAGGAATAACGTTTTATTTAAACATGATCAGAATTAGTCAGAAAGAGTGGTAAACACCGTTTGTCACACTATTCTAGTCGCTTTTTATGCCCTTTTGGGACATGAGATACTATATGAGAATTGGTTAATATTTCACTGTGACAGTGATAGAATTCAAGCAATGAATAGTTCTCTAAAAGAGGACATCGGACTGGAAAAAGGGAAGACCTGGCACGGAGTATGCAGGATTCTTCTGGAACTATTCATAGGTCGAGGGAAATGATAAAGTTACCCTTGACAGCGGAATTTCAAGTCGACCGTAGTGACGAAATAACTACAATACCCTTTGATAGTGACATCTCAGGCCCAGGCCCAGGCCCAGGCCCAGGCCCAGGCCCAGGCCCATGGGCACCTAAGGGAGGTGACGTGGCTCAATCATGGTTCTGCACTTATCGGCAATCGGGAGCTGAAAGTACATTTCCAAGAAGTACGTGGATGACATAATCATTCATTACACTCGGAGTAAGCTACATGTCAAGTACTATTACATAATTTCATACAAGGACAGTTTTACAGCCTCCTTCAAGTAAAGTCGCATACAAGCTGCTGACCTAAATGACAGGTCAATCTAATAACACACACATACACGCACACACACACACACACACACACACACACACACACACACACACACACAC
>JAQRGC012310922.1:0-10464 GCA_028659135.1 Plantago lanceolata | reverse complement strand
TTGTGAGCTCCCCAAGGATGCATTCTTTCACCTTGACATTTTTGCAAATGGCAATCAACTTCCTGGATCTGCCATTTTGTCAGCTCCGTTGCTAACAAGGTCTGGGCCTAACTGTGGCATTAAAAGACTCACGGCTGTTCCCATAAACCCAATATCTGCAGTGTGAATTACCATTCAAATTTCAAATAAGGGTACCATCACCAAAACGAAAAATAAAAAACAGTAACTGCCATAAATCCCTATTAAAGTGTAGTACACCAAAAGGATATTTTTATGGAAACGAAGGTAGTCAGCAACTCTAACTAGAGCCACTTTTTATCGAGTATGCATGTTGAATCTAATTATAGGCATTGAATACAGAAAATACATAGATAACATTTTCTGTGAATACATAGATAACAACCTTACCTCTTATATAAATTCATCAGCTTCTTCAGAATAACATGTCCGTATTCAAGAATCAGGACCAACGCATTTGCTATTCCAGTTCTCAGTACCAATGAAATTGATCTGCCTGAACCTAGCTATCAGGCCACTAACTTGCTGAACTCCTTAGCTGCCTTACTTCCAGGACTAGATCAGTGACACCTGGAACCTGTTTTAGAAGTACAGGGAAGAAGGTAAGGAAAGCAAAAGGTAATAGCTAGAAAATGCCGTAGGTAGGAAGATATGACCAAATTATGACCATGAGATTACTTCATTAGAAAAACACACAATTACTTCACACGTTATTCGGAGAGGAAAATGTTTCAACTGCAGATGCTAAATTATAGTATGCAGTCCCTAATTTTATTCATGTAATTCATCTATTTGTTTTGAAGCATAAAATTATATTGCAAACCATCGTAATATCATATATTGGTAGTGCTAATTGATGAAAACATATTACTTAAGAGTTTAAGACTGTCCGTGTGAGGTCAGAACTGCTAATATCCATTGTGAAATATACAGTATTTTGCTAGAGTGAATAGGTACAAATTCTGACAAATTTAACTCAAAAATACCTGTGAGGGACCAAAGAATATACTGATCAAATGCAAGTGTGATTGCACAAGACAATGGAACTCCTTGGTTTCCTGTGAACTTCGAATTAAGTTACCACGGATCCAAGCGCGTGGAACTAAACTTTCCATATGTATACGCATGCTATAACAATCAATCCAGAAGCACAGGAAATAGATTATACCAAGGTATTTGTTCCGGTTGATCACCAGCAGCAACGTTTGCCACATTATAGTGAAACAGAACTTTGTGATGATCAAGATCAAAAGATAGTGCTTTGAAACTTATGTCCTTCCAGCTTTGGTTTTATTGTCAAAACAACTTTCCACAGCTTCATCACAGAGCTCCAAAGTTGAATCAACGTTCCCCTCATCATAGTCCATGTCAGCAAACATGCAGTATATATCTCTGTCTGCAGACAAACCTTTGTTTTTCATTTCTTCAAAGAGTTCTCTAGCCTCAGTATACTTCTTCCTTTTTATGAATCCCTTCACAAGTGCATTGTAGGTATCAACTGTAAGCCCATATCCCTTCGCAGCCATTTCCTTATGCATAAACCAAGCTTCCTTCATATTCCTTGCTTTACAGTGCCCATGTATCAGTATGTTATAAGTATTTTCATCTGGCAGCACACTGAGACCACACATCACCCTGTACATTTCAGTAGCTGCACGCATATCATTTCTAATACAGTATTGTTTCATCAGTGAATTGTAAGTGGTGGCATTGGGGATTATTCCCTTCTCCACCATCCAGGTTAGCAGCTTTTGGCCATCTTCCAGCATCCCCGACATACAAAAACCATTCATCAACACATTGAAAGTAACAATAGTTGGTTTGATTCCTCTCTGAAACATCTCGTGAAGCAGCTTGTGTGACATATCTAACTTCCCAGATTTACAATAAGCATCCATTAAAGTAGTATAAGTAAAAACATCAGGTAGTATTCCGGTCACCTCCATATCTTTCATAAACTTGATTGCTTCATCTATATTTCCAGTTTTACAAAGGCCGTTAAGAAGAGCATTGCAAGTATAAATATTCATAACAAGTCCTTTTTCACACATCTCATGGAGAAGTTCATTTGCTGTATCGACCTCCCCTTGTTTACAGAGTCCATCGACCAAAGCAGTGTATGTAACCACATTAGGAATTAATCCTGCACGAATCATCTCATTGTGAAGAGAAAATGCTACTTGCATCTCACCAGCCTTGCAATAACCATCAATGAGTGTTGTATATGTGAACTCATCTGCTTTTAACCCGAAATTAATCATTTCACGAAAGAGCTTTTCTGCTTCTGCAACCTTTCCATTCTGACAAAGGCCACATATAAGAGCAGTATGAGTGATAGAATCAGGAATAATGTGATGACTCTGCATTTCATTACGCATGTTGAATGCGGAAGCAAAATTTCCAATTTTGCTGAAACCATCAACCAGAGTAGTATAGACTACATTATCTGGACAAATTCCCTGAGAGATCATCTCCCTCAAAACCTTCTCTGCTTCAACTACTTCACCGGTCTTGCACAGAAGAACGATGATGCTGTTAAAAGTGAACTCATTTGGCTTTAATCCTTTCTGTAACATAGTTTCAAAAACTCTTAGCATTGGCTGAAGTTCTCCCTTCTTACAGTATCCATTAATTACAGTGCTGTAACTTACAGTATCAGGAACGTGGCCCGCTAACTCCATTTTGAAAAGTAAGTTATGAGCTTCTTTTACGTACCTTGCTGTACAAAGGGCATGCATCAAAATATTATATGAAGTTGTGTTCCATCGAACACCCAGTTCAGAAAATTCACTGAAAGCCTTTAGTGGCAATCTCGAACCGGTGTTAGCCTTTGACATGTTGGAAAGGAAAAGGTTACAGGAGTCGACTGATAGAACCACACCAAAACTCAACATCTTTTCAAAAAGTATTCTTGCATCATCAAGGTGCCCATTTTCAGTAAGAACTTGGAAAAAAATGTCAAATACTCGAGGATTTGAACCCCAGTCCTTGTAAGTGTATATTAGCTTTCCAAGAAACTGGGAGAAAGAAACACTGCCATCATCTTCAAATCTTGTCCAGTATTCACTACAAAGATCACGGGCCATCTTTAGATCACCCGCAGCAGCAACAATATGGATAAGTATGCACCGAGCCTCAAGTGAAGGATCTCTTCTTATGCATGACCACTCAAAGAAGCTCAGGACTAGCCTGTACTCACTGCGTATGTCCATGAGAACCCAAATGAGATGGTCAGGCTTGAATTTGGGTTCAAACGGCTTCAGAATTTGGCGCATGGGCTCACACTGTCTTTGCTTAATGACAGTTGAGATACGGTGGACAAGCTCAGAATCCCAAACGGAAAGTTTTTTTGGTGAATAATCAGGAAAGGGCCTTTTGATTGTCTCTCCTAAGGAAGCACTGGAGAAACACACAAATGGAACATGGCTTCTTTTGGGATGTACATAACACGAAGGAGTTCTATGACGGTATGCTGAAAGCAAGATGAAATGCCTCTTCATGTTGGTGTGGGAGATCCCCACTTAAGTATCCTCCCGAAATCACATGCTTGGTGAGAAGTGATTTTACAGCAGGCTTATTCATCACCACATTACCTAGTTGATGAAATAAGCAAGCAATTAGTCTTTTATATATTTGCATCACAAACCAATGATACTGATATAAATACAACTCTAAGTTTCGTAGAGGTAAGGATGATATATCCAACATCCGAAACGGACTCATACGCACAGACAAGAAATGGTGTACGTTCCAGCAGGCTTATTCATCACTGCAGCGCCTTTGTTGATGAATAATGCAATCAATTAGACTTTCATGTATTTTTACAGCACTTAACACAAATGAAAACCCAACCATTTCCAAGCCTACCTCACTAAATAAGTTTGATATTTATATAATAATACAGATACAGCTCTAATTCCATAGAGGTGGGAATTCATGCTAATTAAATTAGTTTTACAAACAGACAAGGCAATTCATCAAACATGTGGTATGCATTAGGCAAGTATGATACATTCCAAATTTCTAATAACACAAGTCACAGTGATAGAGGACAAATGAAACAATTTCTACATGAAACAACTACAATCAAGTTCAAGTTCTCAGATGGAAGAACAAATAAATTAAGCAGGTTAAATATCACAAATTCGACACCATTACTGTTAAGTCTTAGCTAAAATGAATCCGAAAGGAACAATGGAGATTACCTGAAGCAGCGAAAAATAGAGGAGTCGGAGGAGCAGAGTGAGATTTAGTGAGTGATACGACGGAAGTTTACGGCCGGCGGTTTGTGGCGGAGCAAGGTATCGGAGAGACTGAAAGTGATTTGGTGTAAAATGTAAAATGACACTCTAAGTCTACATACAAACTGTGAATTTGTACCTTGTGCTTAATATTTGGTGTAAATTGTGGTTATAGTCCACCTTGGTGCTAATGACTTTGTTACATGGTTCGATAAGAGTTGCCGGTTACAATTTACCCGTAGTATATTCTCGACATCTATATATTATGTATGCTTTTTTAAAGACAAATAGTTTGTGATAGTTGTTGACTTGTTGTACTTACATAATTAAGTTGGGTTAATTCAACAACGATACTACGAATTTTATGTATTGTGAGACGACATATCACATATGTCACTAATTAATGACTTTAATGTAATCACCTTTTAACTATGAATGAATCTTACTTATAAAAAAAAAGTTGGGTAAAACATAAAAAATTGCAATTTGGTAAGGGGTTACCTGATTGGGGAAGCACTCGAAACGGGCACGTGATCCTCTAATTGTGGAGAATTGTTCTTATAAAATACCACATAGTGTCGATTCTTCGAGTCTTAGAACATGACTTGCTATATTTTTTTAACTTGATTCTTTGACTTGTTGGAACACGATTTCCAGAATGTGATTCACTACTATTTGTAATTTGATTTGTTAATAATAAAAATACAACCCACCCATACTTCGATTCGCATAATTTAAAGGGCCGAAACACAACTTTGACAGGGTTGAAGAGCTAGAGATTAATGTTATGTTCATTTTTTCGAGTGACTCAAAATAGAGAATCAACACATAGACGTAAGAGAATCGTAGTGTCCTGCACCGCGTTCAGGAGCACACAATTCAGACTGCAATTCTCCTTTAAATCCATTCATACATAATTGTACAAACTCTTGGGGTCTAATTGGTTATGAGTCATTTATCTGGGGTCAGTTTGTAATAAATCCTAAATTAAATTGATGGACATAATTTTGACTCTTCGTCTCCAATTTTCACACTACTCCAGTACTCTGCTGATACAATTCAGGCTCAGCACAAAAAATGGCGAAGAGAAGGACTAGGAGCTCTACACCTCCCTCACCCGCCGCCAATTCTCCACAAACCCACAAGTAAGTGATTCAGTTCATCAATTTTCGCTTGCCCTATTTTCCATTCCATTAATTACACCTTTCTCCCTGTGCCTTATCGTAGGAAATTAGCCAAGAAAAAGACCAAGAAAAGACCCTCAAAGATCGATTCCATGAAGCCAAAGAAGCCCCCAACTGCTTTCTTTTACTACATGTACGTTTCTTGACAATTTCTTACTTGTTATATTACCATGTTTAAGTTTCTCAAATTGTTGGCTTAATTGTTGATTGGTGTTGAAATTGAGCTGATTTTGAGTGGTGTATTGTAGGGAGGATTTTCGGAAGGGTTATCAGGAGCAGAATCCGGATATTAAATCGATGCGGGATGTATGTGATGTAGTGACTAGTTGTTTTGTAATGTGGCTGTTCATGAATTATGGTGGTTTGATTGCTGTGCAATTAGGTGTTTAGGTGATTCTTGATTGGTGGAATTGTTTGTTTTCGTGTAGGTCGGCAAGGCGTGCGGAGAGAAGTGGAAAACTATGACATATGAGGTTTGCACTTTGCATTGCAAGCCTATGCTTTTAGTCAGTTAGTGTCCTTTGAATATCCATGTTGTGTTTACTAGTTCATAGACGTTTTTGATTGTGACGCCGTGACGGTGATTTTTAGTGCATACCACTCGTTGAGTAACAAAGAAAAACGAAAGGGTCATGTGCCTCATTTAGTGTATCTTGGAGTATGCTAATCATAAATAATAAGCAAACCGTAATTCACGTTGAGAAATTGTGTGCTATGTTATATAGTGGTGTCTGACTGGAAGTACCTTCGTAACTTTCTGTTTATTAGGGCGCAATGTTTTGCAACTGTGAACGTGATTAGTGTTTCTTCACTTTTTCCATTCATTTTCGGGAATATAAAAGATCGTGTGCCTCTTTTCTTCTTCATATAGAGGGTTTCAGGATGTCTTTAACTGATGCTACTAATCGTAAATTGACTAAGCAAACCATAATTCACCATGGAACATTGTGTAGTGTGTACTGGTGTCTGACTGAAAGTAATTTCATGATTTTCTGTTTATTAGTTGGCTGCAACGTTTGCAATTGTGATGGTGATTGTTAGTGTTTATTAAGCTGTACCGTTTCTCCTCAAGAACAAAGAAAAATGAAAAGATCATGTGCCTCGTTTCTTCTTCATATGGAGGCGTGGAATGTCCTTAACTGGTGCTAACCGTAACTAACTAAGCAGCACAAAATTCACACTGAAATAATTGTGTACTGTTGTTTGACTGAAGAAATTTCACAACTTTCTGTTTATAGGATTGTATTTATGAGTCTATGACGGTGATTGATTGTTAGTATTTCTTAACCTGTGCCAATCCTTCTTGAGAACAGAGAATAACGGAAAGATCATGTGCCTCATTTCATCTTAATTTAAAGGGTCTTGGAATGTCTTCAAGTGGAGTTAACTGTAAATAGCTTAGCGAAACCATTACAGACTATTTTGTGGATTCTGGAAATCTGGATGCAAAAGTAATATGTTAGTTTTTCATATTCTGACTATTTATATGCTATTGCTTATCGTAGGAAAAAGTCAAATACTATGACATTGCTACTGAAAAACGAGCAGAGTTTGAAACAGCCATGGCAGAATTCATTAGGAAAAAGGTAGTAAGTTCTTTGAAGTGTTACTTTTACACTGTGTTTAAACTTTAAATAACATAAGAACGTTTCTCTTAATACAGCTCGATTTTGGTTTGCAGGAAGATGGGGAGTTTGAAGATGACTCCGAGTTTGATGAGTAGAAGTGGGATGATTCTTTGCTTCACATCCTTCTGGGATGGGTGATTGATGATAGTATGTGCTGTAGTAGGTATGGCCTCCCGGAATTCCATACCTTCTGTATCATTGTATATTACCTAGTGAATTAGACGATTGTCAGAAACATTTAGTTACTTTATACTTATTAGTAGAACTTGTGGCTCTTGAATCTTGATGTGTTAGCGCAACAGTCTATATATTCGTTTCAGCTTTCTATGTCTCATCTCGTCAGTTGTCACAGACAAATAGTTAGTTCATATGACTGGAACATATGTAGCTTGTAACAAGGCTTCCAACAAGTTTTGTTTGTTCAATGGATTATCAAGAAGTAAATTCTGTTTATGGTGCCTTACATAACCGGGATACTTTCCAGTTTTCGTATTTGCTCTCGTTAACGTGAAGTTGTAATATCTATTCCTGTTGAAAGAATTGAAAGTATATTATAGCTCAGACCAAGGATACAATGGCATAGCCATAACGCCCATTACCCAATTTGCCTGTATACCTTTGACAGTAGAGAAACAGATGTATACACTATAGACTATACAGTATACAATTCCAAACACCTATCTGTTAGACATATAGGAGTATTAGGTGTCCGGGAATAATCTATCACCACCACCCGAAGTGTTAGGTACATCCCCCTAACTTGCACAGTTGCACACATACCTTAAACGATAGAAGAAACACAAAACCACCAACCCATGTGTTAGCTCATTCCCCTAATTTGCACCCATAGAACAGTTAGACCGTGACATCCGATAACATAAGAACAGTTAGACCGACCGTGACATGCAACACAAGTTCTTCTGTAAGATTTTCCCCTAATCTACTAACTGCCAGGAAGAAGTTCATTGGAGAGATGAGCCATCTGCGAATAGATAACGAGTACTTCAGATTATGTCCCGACTGAATTACTTACTCCCTGATCCCGCTTAACATCTAAGCGAACAGGATCCTTTGTCAACATATGCCTATCAGTCGAACAGGATCCCGGTTGATCGTGCAGTGGTACCGGTATCTTTCTAGCTAGTGGCTATAGAAAGCTTTGTGGGCTAAAATGAGGAAAACATGAACCTATTTTTGTTTTTAATTCGATAATTTCAAGGGCTTAATGTTACCATGTTTTTTGTGCTTATAAGTATTTGGTTCTAGAATATGCTTTTCTTCGGTATATAAAGCAAGAAAGACGAATGGCATGTTTTCCAGGTCACGCCAAATTGCATATTTTGGACGTTAAATTAATTAATGTTTTTTGTTGGCGTAAACTGCAATTTTTGTTTCAACGGTCGAGCCTAACTGGCTAACTTGCACGACGATTTTATTTTTTTCTCTAACTTGTAGGCTGTCGCCTATGAGTCAAGTGTATAACACAGCTAGCTCGACAGCTAAATTCAAGCTGCCATTGCTTTTGATAACAAGATTTTATTCACTTTCTGGATACGTTTCCATCCCTTAACAACTTCATCGAGAATAATTAAGACGAAACGAGTCTGTTCTTTCATCGTTTACTCGTCTTTAACCTTTAGGTCATGTTTAACAAAATGAGGCGATAAAGTAGTTGAAGCTTATGATTTGAGACGGTTTGTAGTAATTTAAGCATCTCAAACAACGTGTTAGTTAAACCACAACAATTATTGAGAAATGACTTGTGTTAATTGATGTAACAACTAACAACCACCATCAATCCATCATCATTTTCATTTTCAACCGTTAAACCCCAAATGGCAATCACAACGGGCAGAAGGAAAAGAATTCGTCAACAACGATATAGTCTCCTACCGAACTCCCTTTTTCCACACTAATATATTGAAATAAATTCTCAAATAACAACTGGAGAAAATAAAATGAAAAAAGTACCACTCATAGTCTTGGTCTAAATAATATTTTGTTATACTGTAATATAATAGACTCGAATAATAATGGAGACCGGTTATATCCTCATGACTCACGAGTTAAGTGAATAATATAAGTCTAATTTTTATCACACTATAATAAAAGTATATAAAACACAGATTAAACTGAGAAAATGATGCTAAATTGCATAAAATTACCTCAACTCATCAATTGATATATACTCCATATATGTTGCCATATTGATGGGGAATAACATTAATGTTAAAATTATGAATAGATGTTGCTATCTTGATTGAAGAACATAAGATGATTAAGAATATTGAACAACAATACCACCACCAACTTTGTTTAAGCCAACTCTAGAAACTTGGCAATTAGAACTTGAAACTTTTATCAGTATTTACTCGTTTTTTTAAGCGTAATTAATTTAATTTAAGGTGAATTAACCCGAACCTAAATCGTGGCTTTACAATTTTCCAGATCCAAACTGGCAAACAGAACAATTATGTATAGTTGCATACAAACAACAAAAGCATGATAACATCAACAAAGCAGCTGAAAATGAGCCTTAAAAAGTTGAAATTAAAATCATCATTAAGTTTCCAAATGTAAAAAACCAAAATCTACAGAGCAACTAATTCAAAAGATACCATCAGATCAAATTAAACTAATGACTTAATCAGTAATCAACAAACAATAACAAATGTTCCTGTCAATTTCCAGATTTCCTGTCAGCTTCAACCAATCACACTCGTCCACAATTTACATACCTCAATTCCAAATTATGAAATCATCAGAAATGGCAACCGCAACAGAGGAAGAACAAGCAGAGAGACGAGACGAGGAACACCGCTTCGAAAGCCGACACGATCTTAAACAGAAAGCTATCCACGAACCAAAGGTGCAAATTAAACCGCCTCTTCCACCGTAATCCGGCTGAGCTTTTCAATTTCCACCGCCGCGAGCCGCCGGCGGGAGTTCCTTCTCCGCCGCCGCTGCTCTTCCGGCTCAGCCGCTTGAAGAAGTACAGCAGGCTCGAACTCGAAGGCTTCTTCTCCATTGATTCAGTACAATTTTCAGTAACTTGTTGTTTTTCAGAGTCTTTTGAATTTTGTGAAGATTTGTGTGGGGTATAAAAGGTGGTTGAGTGAAGGGCGAATATGTAATTATGGGGGAAATGTAGGGGTATGTTTGGGAATTTGTGAGAGTTAGTGGGCCATGAATTTACAACCGTTTCGCGGTTTTCGTTCGTTTCTAGGGGAAAGGTGTCGCGCAAAAGGAAAAGATAGTGAGAAGATATGGAATATTGTAACGTCGAATATGATTTGATCTATCAAGCACGGGGTGCGGACGGGTACGATACGAAAACGCGGATACGTTAAAGTTCAAAAAAGCAGGATACGGGGACGTAGATGATACGTTTAT
>JAQRGC012310899.1:0-12907 GCA_028659135.1 Plantago lanceolata | reverse complement strand
GGGGTCCAGAGGTAATTGGCCCTTATTTATATAATTTCGTGGTAAAATAATAATAACGACAAAAAATTACATATGAAAATAAGTCAACTTTAATGAATTTGTGGGGTAAAGAAATCAATTAAAGTCCCACATTGCTAAAATATAAATATATGAGTATTATATTTATATATACATTATTCTTCTCGTTATTAGACCTAGATGTTAATATCTTTTTTTTTCTTTCTTCCGAACGACAATTATATTTGATTGGAGGGAGTAGAAGACTCACTCACATGCTCTGTTATTGCAGTAAAATTGAAAACACAAATAACAAACCAATAACCATCAAGAATTGGGTCCTGGTATGACAATAAGAGTTTACAATGCCACAAGCTAAGGGGTCATGGGATGTAATAACAACTTATAGAGCTAAGAATCCTTTAAGAGGTTTCAAAAGTTTCAGACAAAACAGAACAGACCAATGCTTGCACCTGTCTTCTTCCCAACCCACGTTGGCGATGAATACAACCTAGTAAATAAGAACCAAGTAATTCGACCCCAGATACTCATATAGGATACCGATCCTTTGGTATGCTGTGAGATTATCATCACCAGAATGCTCCTCATAATTCCTCAAATAAACAAGGAGGGAATACAAATCATCACCATATTTCCTATGATCACCACCACCAGCATAACGGTAAACCTTGCCAAATGTTCCTTGGTCTTGTCTGACTTTTATTCGCCAATCCTTGGGATCAACTTTTTTAAGGGCATAGAAGACCATAGTCTGATGTCATCTCTACAACAGTGTGACACTTATGTGTTTCGAGAAGATTGAGTGCCAAGTGAGGAAAATAAATCTTCTCGTCCGGGGTGAGAAAAATTGGGGGTACTTGGACCGCAAACAAGTAGAAACGGTAAGAGTTGAGCATGAATCCGACTTGTTCAAACTCAGCCAAGGCTGGATGGCCATCTTGGGGTCTGAAGTTCTCAACAAGACCATTATTTTATGCTAGTTTTGAAAATTACATTATTTTGTAACCTATATATTTTCATTATTAATTACATATTTTTATAGTAAAAATAAAACGATGAAAAATTAACCTTTTTTTAAACGACAAATTTTACAAGTACTCCTACGCTAAAATGAACCCAATTTTAACTTATGAAGTGGACTTAATTTTAAATTCATTAAATAATTCATTTGAATTGAAGTTTTTATCGAACACAATAAATTGGGGAACAAACTACTCCGACCGGAGCAATTTTCTGCTCAAAATCGGAGCAGAAACTGCTCCGATTTGAGTAGTTTTTTTGCTACAAATCGGAGTCGTTTCCGCTCCGATATGATTTGGAGCATATGTTCGAAGAATAGAGAAACAAAGAACGGAGAAACAAGAATTCTTTTGGCCGCCGACGATCGATTATCGGGAATTACCATAGTAGGATTTAAGATTAATTTTGGGGAAGAAGGTGGAGAATAAATAGGAGTTTTATTAATTATTTCTTTTTTATTTCTCTTGAGGTCTTATTTGGTTGGTAACTAGTGAATAGTAGTTTAAAAGTTTGTCCATCATTTTTTTCAACTTTAATTTGAGAGTTTTTGTAATCGTTCAACTAAGATGGTTGTGTTTGAAAATGGGTGCTCTAATGGAGGAGCTTAATGTAATTTTTCATATCTATATATATGTTCGATTCGTTAACTTAATTTGCACCGTTCGAATTTGACCGGACCGAACTGACAATGAACCAAGCATTTACCGAACAATTTCACTAATTTAACTAATTTAATGAACATAGACGTAACGATTTCGCGCACTTTCCATGAAGGGTTCTAATTTGGGTTTGGATATTTATTAGTACTATAAGCCAAGTAACTTAAAATTGCAAACATACTTATATTACAGTTGGAATTGACAAAGTACAACATGATGCTAGTACAAATTGAAATTAGTAGTAGAAGAATTCAACAGATAATTTGATAGAAACTTGACATAATCAGAATTCAGAAATGAAACTAATTAATGATAATAATTTGACTGGAATTAAGTGAATATGCTGCTGCTGCTGCAGCAGCTAAATGATTCCATGTTCATCAGCAACTTTCTTAATCTCCTTCTCCAGTTTCACTTCAGTTTCAGCGACGATCTGCGGAACCACAGCAGGTATTATCTCCGAACAGACAATTGTACTGAGCGTCAGAACATCGATGATGTGGTCTTTCAGTTCAGGATTCAGCTTCATCACATCTCCAACTGCAGGTATTATCACTTGGTTTTCGATCTCAGGAACTTTCTTCACGTTCCTGTACATCATGTACAGCACCATTTGCAGTATTCCAAAGAAGAACCCCAGAACATTCGGTATCTGCATTAGTTGATCAAAAAAGTCAGGAAAGATCATACTAGTTTTCGTTCCCGATCATATCATACTTCAGTACATACTTACCGCAATGTTATAGTCTTTACGCAGTAATCCATAGAAGAACCACATAACAGCACTTAGAGTCAGGAAAAAGGATAGAAGGAATGGCATGTATTCCACGCTCTTGGTACGTATAACTTTTTTCTGTACACCCAAGAAAGGATCAAATACATCTATCAGTGAACAAACTGGCAAATGAAACAGGTCAAATGGAAAATGAGAAGAGATATATACTTACCACAACACCCAAAGGTGCAACAAATACGCACAAGGAGAAGACAAGGCAGATCCAGCCAACGATGTTAGCTCGGAGCTGCCCTTTTGTTAGAAACAGAGTTAGCAACACTATCAACCCCAGTCCGACGAGGTTCAGTGCAACAAGAAGCTTCAGAGTTTGAATCTGTTGTAAAACATAATCAAAACGTTAGAGTTTCTTACATAAAATGTGTGAATTAATGTTGGTTAGCTTCGTAGAAACGTACTCTAGCCTTTCTTGTTGCATAAAAGAGGTAGAAACAGATGTATAGTGTCTGGATGACACAGCCTACGGAGTTGATTGTGATAAGAAGGGTCGTATCCGGGTTCAGGAAAGCATAGTATATCCACAGCATTGCACTGAACAGCCCCACCACGTAAGGCACGCATTGGTACCCCTCACTTGATTTCCTCTTATAAATCTGCATAAACGTCGGCCTGCATGAATTCAGAATGATCAGTTTTCGGTTTCTGTATAGATGATCGAACACATGCGGATTAAAATACGTGAATAGGCCTCTTACACTGGTGCAAGGAAAACCATAAAGGAGACAATGTTGCCTGCATAAATACAAAAGAAGAAAAGGTTAGTAAAGTATTACATGCATTTTCATGCAGCCAATGTAATAGTTAAATATGAATCATACCCATAAGACCAAATGCAAAACCCAACATGTTGTTCATTTTGACTGTGTTTTTCAAACTCAAATAGCTAATTATAATTGGAGTTGTTACTTGCTGATATTTTCTACAAGTTCTCACACAGGTTTATATAGAGGAACTGGGACATTGAACTAAGTTCAAAAATCAAGAACTTGTAGTAAAAGTGTGGAAGAGAATCAAAGTAAGTGGAGTTGCAACAGGATGGATGGATATTCCACCCCACTGTTATTGTGGTTTTCGATTTTTCTTTTCGGTGCCAATATTATGGCGCGTGCTAATAACAGAAGTGGCATGAAAACACGTAGACAACCGTGTGGCACACGTGTATCGACTAAATATGAACCGGTTTTCGCCTACTGGCCGAGTTCATGTGGATATGTTTGATCCGGAAATTAGGAGCAAATTTGGTGAGAAGGGAAGGTGAAAAAACTGAAACTCTCTTGTCTATTGGTTACAGTTGTTTCTTGATGAAAGGAGGTGAAATTATTACACCTATCCTGAATCAACTTTTGACCCAAATGCACCATTTAACCTTAAATGGATAGTCTCTACATTTTTGCCTCGTGCAATTGCAATATGGATAGTTGGTTCTTGAAGCAAAGCAAGTAGCCAAGAAGGTCCCACTGGAGTCTTTCTGATGTGTTACCCACCAATAGTCCAATTGGACTGATCAAGGCTTACAACTCATACTCATACATTTCTGGTAGTGTTTGATGCTTCCATGTCTAGTTCCCTGATGTGTTTCTGCTGATTCAGCTTCCATGTCTAGTGGCTGCGAATTGCGATTATGTTCAGTTCAGTTGACTGAGAGGGCAAGAAATGGTGTTTGTTCATCCCTGCTGCGTACAACTTCAACTTCATTGTCTTCGCAAGGTTGAGAGAGATATTGCAGTGGTCTAAAACCATGCAGAGTAGGTTGATTGTGGGGGAGTGGCACTGATTGAACATTAAAAGTCCTCCAGGAACTTCTGTTTCGCACTTTCGTATATGATTAACGAGACTGATAAATGTTAACTGTGTTTACAGTTTACACAGTCGGTTCCTTCGTTGGCATAATCGCCATCCAAATTAGAAAGTACCCGGGAATCCGGAATGGGGGTGTCCTTTGATCCACTACAGGGTGACTTTGAATTAAGCTAGACAAGACTGGACGGAAGTACAAGAATATTCATAATTGAATATATATTTTGTGATCAAGCTTTCATCATCACTCAGAGCATGCATAGAAACTTACCATCTATAGAGAAGTGAGTTGTATTGCCATACAGAACACAGAGATGAGTAAACTTGGAAGCTCAAAAATGAGGAAGAGGTTACGAAACAACATCCCATTTCGTATTCAGAACGAAAAAATCATTCCAGGAACTACATTAATAACGTGTTATTCATTACAACATATAGACAAGCTCATCGAATACAAAAGCAGAAGATCATGCCAAACAGTTCATTGACTGAAGAAGAGGAACTGATCTTGGGTCATTTTCTGCAGATAACATCTCCACACACACGTACCGATCACTAGAAGCATCTAATCGCTGATTGAAATAGTAATTTGACAATGAAATTCAGAACATTCAATCTACATTACTCGAATATTTGCAAGTATAATTTTCTTCAGCCACGGGTGCTCAATGCCACTCCGGGACAGGATTATCAGCCGGGTCCAAGTTTCTGCTTGGATAAGGTATGGGTGAAGTCCAACCTTTCTTGAGAGTATTACACAATTCAATCATATTCAATTATCTCGATGAGTAGACTTTCATATATAGCCAGTGTTCAGGGTTCAGGGTTCAGCTTTCATGTTACGTTGTGGCTGAGAAGCTGCGAGTCGGAAACAAAATGCTGGAGTCAGCTAAGTTGCATTTTTGGCAACTGAATGAAGTTTTCAGAGGACATTATATACGTACCACTTAAATCTTGACTACTGTGAGCAGCAGCTGGGTTGAAGCCCATGTGAACAATATTGTTTAGTTCATCCTCCCATGAACCCGGTACCTATAATTCAGATAAGGCCCTTCAGATAAACTCAAATGAAACTTTAACATGTACAACAAGGAATATGATGATAAAGGAGTGTTTTGCTAGATAAATTGATGCAAATAAGTTCATATAGTATAGAGCTAATATTTGAATTTCTTAAAATGTCGTTCACTATGTTGTTACTTGTTAGCAAAGATACCGTCATTCAGAAATCCACCACCCAGTTCCATAGAAAACAACTTCAAATTCAATCCAACCCCATGAAACTTAATTAGCCAGGGCAGTTAGTACTAAAATACATTGCTATTCTAGTACTACTATTGCTACGTTTGCGGATATAAGAGGGTTATATCTTTTTCACAGGAGTATATGAATCGAGGAAGACACTGCCCCAATAAGTAGTGGAAACTTACTTGAGCTGCATGTTCTTTGAATCCACCACCACCACATAAGGCATTTGGTTGGAGATTCATTGGTCTTCTAAGCATTTCAGAAGCATTGCCTAAACCAGGAAGACCTGCCTGCATTAATCCGGCCTGTGATGGATGTGGTGAAGGAAACTGAATCGCCATGTCGGGATGAAAACCCAGTGAGGATGGAAGACCACCTCTTGATTGTAAGATCTGTCACCAGTATAGACTCCAATTAGTGAAGCATGAAATTTACGAAAGGTGAATATTCTATAGTCACTTGGGTTTAACATGTGAGGTTTATCCTTACATCTTTTGCTAGAAATCCTTCGATATTATTGAAGTCCAGCCGCGGGTTCACTGTTGAAAGCTTCATA
This sequence comes from Plantago lanceolata, assembly GCA_028659135.1. NCBI lineage: Eukaryota > Viridiplantae > Streptophyta > Magnoliopsida > Lamiales > Plantaginaceae > Plantago > Plantago lanceolata. Next base: position 6,816 of record JAQRGC012310899.1, on the reverse strand, counting down.
GATAGGAACTGCAATTCCATAGAAACGCACTCAATGAATAGTTCATCTATTAATCCAAAATGAACACTTGAGCTTCAATGCATAAGCTTTCATAGGACAAAAACCTCAACACACACAAACATGCTCTAGAAGAAAAGAAAAGCCGGCTTCATATCAATATGCAGAAAGCTATGATTTGAGAGCAAAAAAATGCAAAGCTACTAATCAAGATTTTCCTATCTTGACACTGTAATATTCAAGTTGAGATTGGATCCAAGACATACCTCTACTTGCCGCTGTAAAGATTGAACATAATTGATGATTTCATCCAGCATAACAGCTTTTCCAGTCACCTGCAAGAAACAAGACATCAGGATCGAACTATACACACATGACACATCCAAGGAGCTTTAACTACCAGTACGCACCTTGCTGCAACCAGGTACAAGATCTTGAAGGAATTTCATTCTTTCACTGATCTTCTCCCTCCTTACCTACAAACAAAACTTAGAATTCAGATTTCAGACAAAAACCACTACCCTAAAAAAAAAAATATCATAAAACACTAGTGTTTCTCCTTGAATGACACAGTTAAGTTTGACGGTATCCCTACCCTTTCAGCAAGACTGTGGCTGTTTGTAGCCTGGCCTCTTCGCGCTCTTATGTGTATGTAATCTTCCTTCGGTGCATCTGACCCTTGTGAGCCGCCCTGTTTACCATTTTTTCCACCTGGCTTACCCGTTGAAGTTGGGTTTTGATCATCTTTTTGTTTATCAACTTCTGAAGTGTCCTTCCCTTTCTCCATAGACAGCTGAGCTGCTTCATTACTTTTGTTATGTTCAGTAATATCATGTCCATTTCTTTTCCTCTTCTTGGGGCCAAGCCCTTTACCAGACAAACCCCCGCCCACACCATCCAACCCATCTTGACCACCACGGCCGCTAAACTCAGCTTCATCGGAATCATTACCCGACATATTAGCTCCATTTTTCGCCTCACTTTCACTTCTCTTCTCGTTCTTATACGGGCTCCCTTCAGTTCCACACAACCCTTGTAAAGACACTTCATTTGAGGCATTGTTCACATTCATCTCCCCTAATTTCGGCCCATTACCACCAACAACCTCATGGGGACCTTGCATCTGTCCTAAGCTTCTCGGATATGGATCAGGAAGACCAAAAGGACTCATCATTTCACCTAAATTCCCTCCACTGAAGCACGAAAACCTCGCAGCTCTTTCAATAAAACCCGAATCAGCAGGAAACTGCGGCAAGCTCTGAGGAAGCATACCAGGCACCATGTAAGGCAAAACCCCACCACCTCTCAGCATCGCAGCATTCGGATTCCAACCCATACCAGCTCTTCCAGGATTAAGGCCACTCGAAGCGCCAGCATCACAATAACCTAAACTCTGGCCATTCATATCCCAAATAGGGGGACAGAAAGAATCGACCACTATCGGTCCAGATGAACAAGAAGGGGATGGTTCCACCATAGAATTGTGCATTGGAATCATTCCCATGGATGCATTTGCAAGATTGGTTCCATTTAAGTGCCCCCAATCTGAGGGCATATTGGATGTCTGATAGGTTACATGATCTTCTCCATTCACCACCTTATGTGGCTCAATCTCAACATTAGTATCATTACCAGCCATTTTCACCTAGCTATGACCCTTTCCACAGACCAAACCAAACCAGACTACTACAACTACTAGTACTACTAGTAAGAACACTTCCACATGGTGTTGTGCTTGTTGGTAGGATCAAGAATTGCTTTTCCAAGAAGCTAATTAGGCAACTAACCACCCACCCTGAAAAGGAAAAGATTAGCCCTAAGAAACTGTTAAACAAGAACAAGACCAGGGCAATTCTGTGAATATGTAGCAGGAGACACAGTCAAAGTAATCTCCTGAGAATCAACAATGGTCAATGAATGAATGAAGATAGCATTCCAATTTGGATAGGAGCAAGATAGTACTACTCGAGAGGGTTGCTAAAAACATGTAAAAGAAAGAAAGAACCGTAGCAGTGAAGCAACTATTTCCAAAGGGCTATTGCACTGAAATTAAAGGTAGCTAGGAGCTCTCCATTAAGAAGAGAATCAAAGTACCAAAAAGCCATTAATGCATCACATAAATAAAGAACACAACATACATCAATAAAGGAGCAGCTAGCAGCTCAATTAATACTACTACTACTACAATACAATAACATATACACCACTGCAAAAACAAAAACAAAAAACGGAAACAGAAACAAGAAAATAAAGAAACTCACTCATTGATTGATTCATATACTGATATACATACAAGCAAATTAAGGGTAGGCCAATAGTGAAATACTAGTAGTATAAAGACATACCTTTTGGGAGTATTGAATAAAGAAATGGGGTTTGTTTCTTTGAGTTAAGAAGCAATGCTGAAAATTGAGGTTTGAGGTTTGTGTTCTTGATGCTGTTGTTGGTGTTGTGTAATAATGGAGACACAGTAAGAAGAGAGCTGACCGTTCAAGAAAACATTAAAGATGGATAGAGAGAGAAAGAGAGAGAGAGTAATGGGAGTGGGGAGAAGAGAGAGAGAAGATGAAATGGAGATACAAATACAATAGAATAGATACAAGAAGTGAAATTGAATTAATAATGAAGATTGAAGCATTTGGAGCAAGTGAAAAGGAAAGCTTATATGGAAAGATGCTACTACTACAGTGCTGATGATGATAAATTTTTAAATTAAAATTGTGTATGGATTGATTTTATATTTTATGGTATTAGTGTATAGTTTTATCTCACGCGCCTCTTTAGCCCTTTCTCTCCTTTGCATAAAAAACAGTGCTCTCTGATCATCATGATTAACCAGTAACCACCGCCACTGCTACTTGTTAAACATTCTTTAATCGTCTATGCTTACTTACTTAACATAACACCCATCTGCCTTTTCCATTTTTCTTCACTAATTACTCAGTTTAAACTAATCCCATTGCACTCTTCCTGGACTACATGAACATAAAATAGGTTAAACATTTAATTTACTGGAATTTTTATGATCTAGGATTCGTGTAAGAATGGGTACGAAGTGCAATGAGATGGAAATTCGAAAATTTTGTGGAGATGAATACGAGTAACGGAGTAATCATCAAAGTGTCTCAAAAGTCGAAACATACATTAGGTTGTACATTCATTTTAACTCGAGTTGTACTTGTAAATAAGTCATGAACATGCAGAATGAGGATAAAATATTGTGCAAAATATGTGTTAGGTCGTATATGGTTAGTACATTATATCAAGCCAACTGGAATGGGATCATGGCATTACAATTCCAGTACTAGGTACTACGAGTACCAAGTACCAAGTAATTTTAACTCAAGATTTTGATGTAACAGAGTAAAAATTAGCATAAGATAAAGAATAAAAATCTTTTCTTTGGAAAGCAGATATATATTGTACTGGTGGTGAGGCAAAGGAGAGTACAAAATACATGGCACATTTTCAAATTTGAACTGAATAATAATGTGTTAAAAGCTTTGTATTCTTTTGTTTTTACTTACATGTAACATGTCCCATGATGTCTCTCCATATCAGAATCTCCTAGCTGCAGGATATATTTTCAAAAATGTTAAAGTTAGTGAAAGTGTTAGTGCAAACATGACAACTTCACACATACATATATCCAGAATCCATAAATATCAATCCTAAGATATCTATGCACACTTGTACAGAAAAGAAGTTACTGTGAGATCAACATGTACAAAGTACGTTCGGGACGGAATCAAGTTGGGCATTGTGGTACGTCCATTTTCTATACTTCCTCTCCTCCACCGAAACTCCGGTACAACTCAATTATTTTACGCCCCAAACTTTAAATCCTGAGTCGCTTCCGGCACGTTGGTAACTTCTAAGTTGTAAGCATGTAAGACTATAACCTTATTTCACTCCAGTTAATTAAATATACTGATCAAAGCTAACAAGTGTCATCATAGTACATATAGAACAGTACAATCAAGGTTAATTGTGGTGGGAGCATAATAAGTACAGTATGTAGAAGCATATAATATCAGATTATCAGTCATTTTTAAATGTTGTTTCTGTCATGATTAGACATTTCCTTTACTGTTTGTTACAAGAATTATTTACCTGTATAATGTTGTCCAAACTTTACTTGCAAGGTTCATGATTTGTAACTTAAGATATGTTACAATAATAATTTTTAGTTACCACAGCTTTATTGTATGTGTATTAACTTTACTTTTGTTTGTTTACTTTCTAATACTTGGTGGTGTTGTAGTATTTTTTAAGTGATAAAGATAACACTGGCTTTGAGCTAGCAACTGACAATGCCAACTATTCTACACATTAGATTTAGAATTTTCTTTTGCTATTTTTATGTATAAACATTGTCCTTGACTACATCTTGGAACAAGTGTTCTAATCTTTTTTAGTGTTTGTTTTGGTCAAGGGTGCTACAATTGTAGTAGCTTGTTTTCACACACTTGGTTGCTTATAGACTACTAGTCTAGTTAGTAGTTTAGTACTAGTGTACTACTACTAGTAGATGTATAATGTATAACTACATTTTAGTATAAACTTTAATATCTCCTAATTACTCCCAAGCCCTATGCAATTTTGCCTACTATTTCACCAAAACAATTTACATGTAATTGTTGTGTCATAGCTAGCAAGCAAGAAAGAATAAAATCATGTGTGGCATGTATTGTTATGTTAAAATGATGGTAAGTTAAGTTAAGTTAAAAATAATATATTGAACATTACTCGTAATCAGTTGGTCAAAATTACAAGAACTCTCACTAGAATTGCGATTTTTTAAAAGGAAAAGGCATGTATAGATTGAAAAGGCAACTACTACAAAGAGAGGTGAGTAGGTTCCTAGTGAAAATCATGCGATAAGTAGAGTGTTCTATGTCATAAATTTGTTGAATTACCGACTTACCGTGGAGGCGTGGACATATGTCCTAAAGATATAACTTAATGCTTTTAACGGTATTATTCAAAAGTGAGGAGCTTTGATCTTCTTTATGCGCATGAGTTACCACGTTTTGCCATAACGTATACAACTCCATTATCCTCTCTACAGACACGAAATGTAGCTACACCTCTTCCGGCTGCTCCATTAGCTTCCTTACAAGTTATCAGTTGGTCATGTACTCATGGTGTATCCATGTTGGATTCAAGCTGAGTTCTACAAACACGATTCTACAAGGACCGAGGCGTTATATACATATGATAGATATAAAATTATATGATTATAAATACAATAGTATAATTTCGCGTAAAATCAAAGTTGACCATGTGAAATTATATATCAAGTCGGAGTAAAACTTAAAAAAAGAACCTTAAAACTTGATTTCCCCCAATGTATAATTATACGAGTGTGAGGGATTAATACGTCAAGTGAGTATTATTTGGTGAGTTAATACTAGAATTTGGTTGTGATTAGACTTCATTAGTTATATATTAATGTGATGGTCTGTGGATGTACTGTCACTTTCCATTTCTCTTGTGGCATTATTAGTTGGCCTCGGGACTTGTAGCAATCTTAAGGACCCTGCAACTTAAATCTGCTCTCTTGCTTAACCTTAATCTCGTTTAGATACTCTACTAATGTCATAATGTGTAGGATTAATCACTAACGAAATGTCTCGTATCGATTGAGCTGGTTATTGATCGATCCAGACTCACTCACCCATTTCCCGGGTTCCACATTTCGTAGTGAACCCATAAGCCATTCGGTTCAACTTGTCGGGTTTTAAAAGATAATCACGAGTCACGACTTGTATAATTTCGGTCATTTGAAATATAAAGAATGACATTAAATTTAATAATTGTACATGGTCAATCAAATGAGCATCTAAATTCTAGAATTTTCCTTGAACAACAAATTAAAATTGGATTAGATATTTATTCCAACTTTCCGGGAGTACAATACAACGTACAATTAAGGAGTAGCCTCTTTTCCACGCACGTATATAACAATTTTGATAATACTCCCTCTGTCTCGGTAGTAAAGGCTTATTGATTTTGCATGTCTCTAGACTCTAGTCACAATTTACTCCTAAAATATACTACATGTCATACTATATGTCTTAAGTTTATACGTTATTTCACCTGAATATATCTTTCGTGGTGGCTCTTCTTTTGGAAAGTACTTAGAGAAGACTACTAACTAAAAATACTTAACCTAAGGAATTTGGGATTGGAAATCTCATCTCTTGAGTCTTGATCTCTTCTCCCCTAGCAAGCAAGAGCTTTTTACCAAATCTTTAACATAAAATCAGATTAAGCCTGCATGCCTCTGTGTCTAAAGTTGGATGGGAAAAATTAATAAATGAAGTTATAATGTAAAGTGGAGTTTGGTTTAAGCTTTAACGAATTAGAAGGAGCACGTTTAGAAGTTTTGAATTATGATGAGGATTGAGGAACAAATAAAATCTCATTATGACTCATGTACTTAATTGTGTATAGCATGGTCATGGAATATACTCAAAGGTTTAGAACTATGTGCATCAAATTAAACTAAGTGAACATCACTTATTGCATGCCAATAAGTGAACTGAACTCACACTTTTGGGTCAAACCCACTTGACCAAATGCCCGGCCCGGCCAGGAGTGGAGTTCGAACATTTTCCCGGTAGTAGTTCAAAATATGCATATTGCCTTTTTGGTGTGAATGTGAAACCGTTCTTAAAATGAAAAATAATTCGTAATTATAAAGGTGGTTGAGTGAAAATAAGTTGGAGTTGAAAAGGTAAAGGTGAGTAGGTGACAATGACACGACCAAATCCCTTTAGATGCATAAATGATACTCCCTCCGTCCCAAAACTA
>JAQRGC012310896.1:0-11208 GCA_028659135.1 Plantago lanceolata | reverse complement strand
CTTGTAACAAGTACTTAAGCTCAAGAACTCCAGCAAAGCAGTCAATTTCTACCACTTCAAATCTCTCTCTGTGCACTTAAAACATCAAGCCCTCGTTCTCTGCTGAAATATTTGTCTCCAATTTTTGGCTACCAGAAGTATCAAGGAAACAAATCTGTCAGGTTTCTGTGCATTTGAGTGTTCCAACTAGAATAAGTAGTTTCAAAAAATTCATTCAAGAATGTGCAAACAGTTCACACTTCTCCCACTACCTTTTTTGCCTTTCTCGGCTGTTCATTCTGCAACAGATTATTTCCAGAACTGGTTTTGCAGATATGCTAATGATTGGAATAAAACATCGATGAGAGCTACAAAGTATTATCTCCATATAAATTCCGACAACATGAGTTTCCATTTGGTTGGGCCTTATAATACACAGATTTATAGACGGCAAAGCAAAATAATTAACTGGGAAAAAAGAAAGAGCAAGCATGTTCTTGGAATTCCTTTATTTATCAGCACACAAATCTTCATACTTTATCATCACAACAAGAAAGTGTCATCTCTCTATATATATAAATGGAACTATAACATATTAATTCTACATCATTCCTGTAGCTAAAACTTCATGTAATCTACAATATAACTTATGAACATCCTGTGTTTATATGGAATCCCATTTATTTCGCATTTCAAAGCGTAAAAAAATAGACTTATCTTCATGTCTGAGACTGCAAGAATTTCAAGTAGTTCTCCACCCCATTCAGGCCTCAGAGTTGCTTAACCACAGGCATATTAGCAGGAACATCAACCTGGAACATGAGTTCAGTCCCTTCAACTGATCCCCAGGATTTAAGCTGTTTTCTAGCCACTTTAACGGCTGCTCGAGCAGCACAGTGCACTGATACTGCCATAAGCAGAGGAGGTTCGCCAAAAGCTGCAAAAGAACAGTCATTTTTACGTGAAAAGAGATAAAATAATCTGGATATTCTTACACCAAGCATCTAATCTTAAGACTTAAAAAGTCATGATGACAGTGTAGAAACAATGATTTGCATTGTCAAAGCACAACTATAAAGATTTCAAATTACATATTTGGTACTCAGTTTTGCCAACACAGCAAGAGAAGAAACTACTAAGAAGATTAAAAGAAAGTAAAACGGAAACATACCCTTGGAGGAGAGTTCATGTGATGTCCACTGTTTAGGACCTCGACATTGAATTGTTTGGGTATAGTGTCTATAGTTGGGATCTTGTATGTCCAAGTGCTATCCGAAACCACCAACCCATCTGAATCACTAAGGTGTTCTTCGAGCATGAAAAATCCAAGTCCTTGTACAAAAGCCCCTTCAATTCGCCCCAGGTCCACAGCTGGATTCATTCTCTGGCCACAATCGTAGATTATATCTGTTCTCAAGATTGTTGTTTCTCCCGTTAGAACATTTATCTCTACCTGCAAGATAAAATGTACATCACTGAAGGTGCTAATTCAATATTCTAGTGGAAAGCTAACAGAAGCAAACAGCGGTGGATTCTTGCAAGCTGCAACTAAGTTAAATAAAATAAAACATAATATTGTTCAAACGACTCAATACACTTCGGAAATAGCAGCATGGATCCCGCTCCAACATGATAATAACTCCATAGTCAAGTAAATGAAAAGAAACATATAATATGAAAAAGTACCTCGCTTACAACAGCACCATAAGTGAGATACAGGGTAGAACTAGGTTCGGGAACAAAGTAAGAATTTACTGCTAAATTCACGCTATGATGATGTGCCTGCATCCACAAATAGTTTACATGAGGTTAAGTAAAGATAGAATCAAGACATTTTGGGAAAGAAATAAACCTGGAGAATCAAAGCATCCCAGGTCACAGAACCTGTTTGCTCCTGCAGCTTTTCCTTAAGTGGGGTTAATCTCTCAACCAAGATGTTACAGCATAATCTAACAGCTTCACAACTCAACTCGGATGTAGTGATCCCAGCAATAAAACCTCCTTGAACCATGCTCAATGTGTCAGCCTGTATAACTCACACTTTCTCCACCAAATTTTCTATCCCATCACATTGAATTGAACTCAGAGCATAAGCTGTCACTTGTTTAACCTTTGTCCAGAGCGCCTGGCCCAACTCTATGCCTCCGACTTCCACAACAATAGAACCATCCCAAAGAACACTAACTTTCCCCCGTGTCGGTTTTACCAATAGTTTATAAATGACAGGTACCCGAGATATACCCCTTTTACGCCATATATTGCAGCTATTAAACTGATCAACCATATGACTCCTTTCAAAAAAACTTGATGATTTTGCAACCTTATCCCATATACAAGGCAAAGTGAAATTTGTGGATTCCTCTGAGGCCCTCCCATAGAACAATTTTAGGCTGTGATATGCGTGGAAGTTTTTGCTGCGAATAGTATCAACTTCAACGGACAGAAATGAAGCTACATGCTCAATTATAGCTTCAGCAATAAAACCCCCCTGCACATCTCCCAGGGCTCTCATTGCTGATTTGCTAGTGTGATTTGTTTTGCATACTTTAAAGTTGAAAGACAGAGCTCCCCAATTATACTTGTTGAACGCACCCATTATGGCAGTTGGGATTACAGCACAGCCAAGCTTGGGACTTGTGAACCGGGTTCGAGATCGCAAGAATTCCAGCAGGGTCGTTGACGGATCAGATTCCGACGACTCAAAGCGCTCGCCAAGCTTGGGACTTGTGAATCATTGGTTTCTAGAACCTCTTTCATGTTATTGACCTGTTGGTTGTACTAACCAGTCCGCAAGCTAAAGAACAAGTGGTGTTTATAACTTATAACAGAAATCTTGCAGATGTAATGACGTATAGATAACAAAGTGCCTCATCTGGCAAGTTGGTGGGGGTGGTTAGCCCTTAACTGATGTTTTTATAGTGGTTATTGAGTTTCCGATTTTGCTACCGACTGGCTGATAGAAAGATGAAGATGGCAGCGTATCAAAGAGTTTATTCACATTCAAAACCAAGTAGCACAGCAGCCATGGACCAGCAAGAGAATAGGAGGATTGTTACTTTTGAGCCAAAAATGCAGCATAGTTGTAGCATACGGAATCTCGCCATGCACTACATGAATCTCTCTGAGACTCTTCAGTTCACCTAAGAAGATGTAATGACGATTGTCATGCCCAGTGGGACATCTCTATCTTTCATCTTTACTCATCATCAACGTAGAACACGCAAGATAGTTAGAAAAGTAAGCAATTCTACTTCACAACTGTCAGATGACGTGACAGGTGGTGATAATTTGGCCACGCATCTCCATGCTTCCGGAGCCGTTCTACAACCACTTGGTGCAAGTACTGATAGAAATGATGGAAACGAAGCCTCTGTGAGTTAAAATAGCTCAAGGGGCCAACTGAATTCAGAACAGATCCTTCTTGCTTGTGTAAGTTGTAACTTGTACATGATCAGAAGCAAGTCGGGTACAATTCTGTTCCAATTCTTATGCATAGCCACGATGGACATAAAATAGAAAAAACATCTGCATCTATGATCATCCAAAAGACCTGACAGCAACACCATCAGTCCATCATTAAGGAATTCCACCTCTCTCATGGACTGTATAGTAGAGGAGACAGAAGCCAAAATATATAACTTGATCGTAGCAAACCAATCCCAAGGTTGCTAAAGTGCAAGTGGAAATACGAACCAAGCATATCCAAGAGGTGCAAAAGTTTTTATACAGAAAATCAGATCAAAGAACACGAAAATGTATACGAAACCAGAAGAAGGAAGGGAAAGAAAGGGAAAAAAAAAAGTCACACACCTTCTCCACATCTGAATTTAACACTCTTGAAAAGCATACTTGAGCGCAAGAAAAACAGCAAACTAGAGGGGTCGATTTCTGCCACTTCGAAACTCTCTCCATTCACTTCAAAAATCAAGCAACGCTAGCTGTTCAAGTCCTTACCTCCATTTAGGCTTTCTACCAGTCACTGAAAACTCTGATTCTCTGTGTATTTATGTTTTTGACGTACTGGAACTTTTAAGGAAACAAACCTGTCAGGTTTCTTTGCATTTAACAGTGCTCCAAGCACACATAAATTGCATCAGAAGAATTACTAAGCAGTTTCAAAAAATATATATTCATGATTATACAAAATATATCACATCACATGCACCCGCCTGCATACACTCCTACAAAGTATTATCACAGTATAAATGCAGATGACATGAATTTCCCCTTTCCATTTGTTAGGGCCTTATAAAACAGTACCAAATTAGAGACCACAAAGCATAATAACTGGAAAGGACGGACCAAACGTATTCTGGGAATCCCTTTATTAATTAAAACACAAATCTTCATACTTTATCATTACAACAACAAAGCAATTATGTATTTATCTATAATTGGGAAACTGGGCAACATATTCATTCTACAGCATGAAGCTGATCCCTCATGTAATCTATAATACTACAAGGTTTTAACTTACAACACATAATTGTTACATTACTTTCACTATAATTTCTACACATCCTGTATATATATGGAATCCCATTTATTTCTCGTATCAAAAGTGTAAGAATAAAGACTTAGCTTCACGCCTGAGACTGCAAGAATTTCAAGTAGGTTTCCACCGTATTCAGGCCACAGAGTTGCTTAACCAAAGGCAGATTGGCAGGTACATCAACCTGGAAAACCAGTTCAGTCCCTTCAACAGCTCCCCAGGACTTAAGCTGTTTTCTGGCCGCTTTAATTGCTGCTCGAGTAGCACAGTGCACGGACGCGGCCATAAGCAGAGGCGGTTCACCAGAAGCTGCAAAAGAACAGTCGGTTTTACGCGAAAAGAGGTAAAATAATCTGGATACTGTTCCAGCAAGCATCAGGATGGCTGTCTAAAAACAATATTTGCTTTGTCAAAGCATAACTATCCAAGGTTCAAATTACTTAGAAATTTGGTATTTACTTTTGTGAACAAAATCACAGAAGATAATACTGAGAACATCTAAAGAAACACAACATACCCTTGGAGGAAAGCACACGGTTTTTGTGATGTCCACTGTTTAGGACCTCAACATTGAATTGTTTCGGTATGGTGTCGATAGTTGGGATTTTGTATGTCCACGTGCTGTCCGTGACAACCAGCCCATCTGAATCACTAATGTGTTCTTCAAGCATGAAAAAACCAAGTCCTTGTACAAAAGCCCCTTCAATCTGCCCCAGATCCACAGCTGGATTCATACTCTGGCCACAATCATAGATTATATCTGTTCTCAAGATTGTTGTTTCTCCCGATAGAACATTTATCTCTACCTGCAATATAAAATGGACACCGTAAAGATGATATATCAACATTCTAATGGAAAGCTATCAGGGGCAAACAGCAGAAGATTCTTGAAACTAAGTTGAAAAAAAAAACATGAAATATTGTTCAAATGCAGTCACATCTGAAATAAAAGTTCAATGAAAAGAAACAAATAATAAAAAAAAAATTACCTCGCTTACTACAGCACCATAAGTCAAGTACTCCGTAGAAGTAGGTTCGGGAACAAAGAAAGAATTTGCAGCTAAATTTACATTATGATAATGTGCCTGCATTCCAAATAGTTTTCATGAGGTTAGGCAAAAATAGAATCAAGTATTTATTGAAACTTAACATGTATGAGAATGTCATATAGAAAATAAATAAACCTGGAGAATCAAAGCATCCCACGTCACAGAGCCCGTTTGTTCCTGCAGCTTTTCCTTAAGAGGAGTTAATCTCTCAACCAAGATATTACAGCATAATCTGACCGCTTCACAACTCGATTCAGATGTAGTGCTCCCAGCAGTAAAACCTCCCTGAACCATGCTCAATGTATCAGCTTGTACAACACGCACTTTCTCCACCAAATTCTCTATCCCATCACATTGAATTGAACTTAGAGCATAAGCTGTTGCTTGTTTAACCTTTGTCCAGAGCCCCTGGCCCAACTCTATGCCTCCAACTTCAACAACAATAGATCCATCCCACAGAACACTAACTTTCCCCGGTGTTGGTCTTACCGTCAGTTTATAAACGACAGGTACGCGAGAGATACCCCTTTTACGCCATATATTGCAACTATTAAACTGTTCAATCATATGACTCCTTTCGAAAAAACTAGCTGATCTTGCAGCCTTATCCCATATAGAAGGCAAGGTAAAATTTACAGATTCCTCCGAAGCACTCCCATAGAACAATTTTAGGCTGTCATATGTGTGGAAGTTTTTATTTCGAACAGAATCAACTTCAATGGACAGAAATGAAGCTACATGCTCAATTATTGCTTCAGCAATAAAACTTCCCTGCACATCTCCTGGGGCTCTCATAGCGGATTTGCTAATTTGATTTGTTTTGCATACTTTAAAGTCAAAAGATAAAGCTCCCCAATTATACTTGTTAAATGCACCCATTATGCAAGCTGGCATTACAGGGCTTACATCTTCAGTTTTTCCTGCATTAATAAGTACGTCAAGGTGAAGGGCTGTGATCTTGCCATCGGATTTGAAACCAACTGTGTACGTTATTTGCATTGGGTGCCTTCCTCCAACGATAATCATGTCAGTTTTCCGATCTACGTATGTTCGGACGGGGCGGCGTAACTTATGAGCTGCAAGAGCGCATGCTGCTGCAATCTGAAAAAATCATTGAGCGGTTATTTTGCAGGATAACCATAGCACTAATCTAACTTATTGAAGTGATCAAAGACAGATTCTCTTATTCTGCAGATAATTTAGCAATGTTCAGTGATATGTAAAACATTCAGAGGAGATCGAACATGCTCAGTATGTATATCTTCAGAATAACAATTCTGGTTTTAAGAAGAAAGAAAAAGTATCAAGTCTCAAAATACTTAATAACAAGACAAGATATTTTCATTCCGAGGAAAATTAAATTATTAAAAAAATTAATGAAGTGAATTTTTCACTCAAGTCTGTGTGCCCATGAAATGTTTCAACAAGTGTGCTCATGAATATTTCAACAGATCCAGAAGGACCATAACGTAGGGGAAAGAAAATTCAAAAAATATCTTCCAGTTACCTTCTGAAGTACTGAGAGACCAGAATAATGAGCACCACAACCTCGTTGATATGCACATCATTCATGAGCATGGAAAGTACTATTATTAGGAAAGCGTGTATTTTTACAGTTGTATCCTCGCCTTCAATTGTTAAGTAACTTTTTGCTCATGGACTCCATGTATTCCTAGCTATATTGCTGGTAAGTGTTGATGCATTCACTTATGACTTACTATGTGAAAGATAATTAAAATGAGAAGAAAAATTCTGAAACTAAATTACACTCACATGCATGGACTTAAATGTTTTTCCTCCAAATCCTCCACCAACTCTTCTTGTAATAACACGAACATTGTGCTCGGGAATCCCAAGACATTTTGCGATTACAATATGTGCATTCTCAGGGTTCTGGATTGAACTATAAACCACAATACAATTATCTTCATCTGGGATCGCAAGTGCAGCTTGAGTCTCCATATAGAAGTAGTATTGGGAACCAAGTTTAATCTGAACATCACAGACAAAATAAACAATCATCAATATATTGTACACAGTATATAATACAACTCCAAGCAGATGACAGGCCACTCACTTAGACTGATGTTTTAAGATAAGGACAACAAGTACACAGAAGAGCAGATGATGGAAGGAAAAAATGAGAGAGAAAATAAATATACAATAAATATAATAATAAGTATAAGTACCTCAGCAGATAGAATCTGGTGATCAGCTTCAGCCATCCCTTTAGAGAAGTCACCAACCATTTTCGGAGTAACAAAAGCAGGAACATCAAAAAAACTTGACCTTTCAACAGCTTCTTTGACAGTTAAAATGGGTGGATCTAAGCCTTCTGTACTGTAATCAACTTGAGCTGTTCTTGCGGCCATATTTGCGTTTTTTTGCGTCCCTGCAACCTAAATATTTTTGCAATATATAAGTGTTCTAATATATTTCTAAGATTCAGGAAAGTAGATCTGAAATTAACAAATACTTCTAAATTACCACAAAAGCAAGCAGATCACCAACACATCTAGCAATATCACCAGCAAATAAAACTTCAGAACCAAACATGCCCTGACATCCAATGTTTTCCCCTCCTGCTGGGATATCTTTGACAGAGATAATATCAGTGACCCCAGCAGGTTGTGAGTTAGACTTTAAAGAAATGCCATCAATTCGAGCTAAAGGTTTTGTGCTGTAGATAAATGCTCCATGCAGACAGTCTGGGGGCGAAGGAATGTCATCAACATATACGGCTTCACCTGTAAATTACAGATTGTACACAAAATGTCAGAGCAATTTCATCATGACATTATATGATACTATTGTCAAAACAGGAAAATGTATTACTGGAATAAAAAAAGTTTTTATGAGATATAAAAGTTGCCAGAGTTTCCACTTTGCCTTCCCTAAGCAAAGCACAACTGGTAAATTGCCTTTAGTAGATAGCCTGGGCCACTTATGTTTAAGTTACATCTACATTATAAAAAATAAAAGTTATCACGAACCAGCAGCTTGTAGAGCAGCACCAGATTTGGGCATTGGGTCACCCACTGGATAATATTTACGACTTGATTCAACAACCTGTTTGGCAGATGAAAGCAATGCCACGTCTTTTGGGCTAATATTGCCACCGTTGCCCATTTTAGCAACTTCTTTTAGCAATGAGCCATTCAACTCCTTGCATGGGCCCTCAGATATGCCCGAACCAACACTGATGCAGCTATTTAGAAACTCAAAAACAAAACCAACAGCTAAGCTTGTCCTGTAAGCAGCATGTGAAGTGCCATCTTCAGGTACCACCGCCTCTTTCACTAACTTCACTGTTTCAATTAGAACACCAAGACTAAGCACTTTTCCAGCTATATATTCCTCGACTTTCTTGGCTCTTATAGCGTGTTTGGTTCCATAAGCACCAAAAGCCAACCGGACAGAATTCACTAAGACTCCACTTTTACTGCACGAAATATCAGCCAAAAAAGCAGCTTGTAGATAGGGTAAAGCATTTCCAAGGGGCCGTGGCGCAGCTCTATAAGTTTCAAATAACAATCGTGAATTTGTCTCCAATGAACCGTTGAGCCGTGTTGGTTCAGTGACAGGAATGTGGACACTTAACAGGATAGTTTTAGAGTCCAAAGGTGCTCTACTCAAGAATTCTTCCATCGTAATCTTTTCATGTTTGTAACCTGACAGTATGCTGACACTAGAGCCTGCAGCAAGAAGCAATGTCACTATATCTGAAGGAAAATATTTCATCTGTGCCATGACCAAATTGCCACCTAAACTAGCAGAATTTCTAACAAAGCTAGAAGCAATCTTTTCCATATGCTCAGCAATTTTTGTGAGCACACAGTTTCCACCTATAGAATTGGTTTTGATACTTTCCTTCAAATGTTGAATAACCTTTGCTATCGATACGGTTGCACCAAATTCGATCCCTGAGTTGTCCACCTTAACCACTGAAAGCTCTGGGATATGCCTCAAATCGATGTATTTATCATACTTTTCGGTGTCTTTATAGTAGCCATCTCCTGTATTCCCAACAACTAGCTTGATCCTTGTGCCATTTTCAGCCATACCAGAGTGCAACAAGCTCTGGATCTCCTCAAGTGTTGCTGGAGAATACCAGGAATGCTTTCTAGAATTCAAAAGCCTGTTCGACTTGCATTCATCATTCTGCACCCCGATATATGGACAAGTATGATCTTTTGGGTTATAGGCTGGCAGTTTACTGACTTTGAGCTGCTCGCGGTCTCCCTTTCTCCAAAACGAATTGATCCCCAAATCTTCCAAGTCAACATCCGCAGCAAAACTTTTGCACGCATCAGCAATTGGCCGATAACCCGTACATCGACAAAGATTTCCAGCGATAGCCCTCTCAGCCTCTGAAGCAGTCAGCTTAGAAAATCCAGGAGGAGCTTCAGACTGTTTTGATTTTTCAGCATTCACGAGTGCCGAGAAAAATGACATGCACATTCCGGGAGTGCAAAATCCACACTGAGAAGCATGGAATCCGGCAAATCTTTGATGGATCGGATGAAAGCCATCTTTAGTATTTCCAAGGCCTTCGCTTGTAGTAATTGAGCAGCCATTTATGCTGCACAGAAGCGTAAGGCACGAACTCACGTTAAAGCTCTCATCCTGCTTAAGTACAGGATCATACTTTGACAGCAGGACTACACAAGCACCACAACCACCTAGCATATCCACGTTCATCAATATTACCCAAGTTAGCTGTTGAAAGTACATTTACACTGGGTATATGCAGTAAAATTTCAGACACCAAAATATGAATTGGTAGAAACATTGTATAACTCAAAACTATCAAATTAACTGCACCGATAACAAACTCTCAACGATGTGTAGCCATTACAACATATAATTGCCGTTCGTTACACTATACTACTATACAACAAGAAAGTGATAGCAGAACAACAGACCTCTAAACAACTCCTTTTACTGCAAGTAGGCCAAAGAATGAAAGAACCAAAAGGGTTGATGGAAACTTTACATGTGAAGAATTGAAAACTATATCATGTGAAGCAGCTATACTATACTACATATATAGTACTATATAATATATACTGTGATGGGCTGATGGTAAGTAAAGAACATAATTAAGTTAAAACCAGTGAGACAAATAAACAAACACAATCGACAAATAAACAAACACAAGACAGTTCCCTTTCAAGAGCAGTGACATCTTAAAGACTTAAAGAGAGTTCCACAGAGAAACAGACCTTCGCCGCAGCCCAGCTTGGGACTTTTGTACCGGGTTCGAGATCGCAAGAACTCCAGCAGGGTCGTCGACGGATCAGACTCCGACAACTCAAAGCGCTCGCCGTTGACATGGAACACTAAGGAATCATTGGTTTCTAGTACTACCTCTTCCATGTTAATAATTGACCTGTTGGAATTTGGATGTACTAAAGAAGAAATGGTGTTCAACAGTTAAGAAAAATCTTGCAGATGGAATGACGAATTGAAAACAAAGTGCCCCATGTGCAAAAATGGTGGGCAGTTGATTGATGATGCTGGCTTGTTAGGAATTTTATAATTACTTGCGTATTAGCTTTTGGCACTGACTGATTGAAGATGAAGAAGATGGAAGAATTTATTCACATTCCCAAACCCAGTAGCACAGCAGCCATTGGACCAGCAACAAGAATATAAGGAGGCAAGTCGGTTTTGGGTCTTTTGACC
>JAQRGC012310895.1:0-11163 GCA_028659135.1 Plantago lanceolata | reverse complement strand
CTTGTAACAAGTACTTAAGCTCAAGAACTCCAGCAAAGCAGTCAATTTCTACCACTTCAAATCTCTCTCTGTGCACTTAAAACATCAAGCCCTCGTTCTCTGCTGAAATATTTGTCTCCAATTTTTGGCTACCAGAAGTATCAAGGAAACAAATCTGTCAGGTTTCTGTGCATTTGAGTGTTCCAACTAGAATAAGTAGTTTCAAAAAATTCATTCAAGAATGTGCAAACAGTTCACACTTCTCCCACTACCTTTTTTGCCTTTCTCGGCTGTTCATTCTGCAACAGATTATTTCCAGAACTGGTTTTGCAGATATGCTAATGATTGGAATAAAACATCGATGAGAGCTACAAAGTATTATCTCCATATAAATTCCGACAACATGAGTTTCCATTTGGTTGGGCCTTATAATACACAGATTTATAGACGGCAAAGCAAAATAATTAACTGGGAAAAAAGAAAGAGCAAGCATGTTCTTGGAATTCCTTTATTTATCAGCACACAAATCTTCATACTTTATCATCACAACAAGAAAGTGTCATCTCTCTATATATATAAATGGAACTATAACATATTAATTCTACATCATTCCTGTAGCTAAAACTTCATGTAATCTACAATATAACTTATGAACATCCTGTGTTTATATGGAATCCCATTTATTTCGCATTTCAAAGCGTAAAAAAATAGACTTATCTTCATGTCTGAGACTGCAAGAATTTCAAGTAGTTCTCCACCCCATTCAGGCCTCAGAGTTGCTTAACCACAGGCATATTAGCAGGAACATCAACCTGGAACATGAGTTCAGTCCCTTCAACTGATCCCCAGGATTTAAGCTGTTTTCTAGCCACTTTAACGGCTGCTCGAGCAGCACAGTGCACTGATACTGCCATAAGCAGAGGAGGTTCGCCAAAAGCTGCAAAAGAACAGTCATTTTTACGTGAAAAGAGATAAAATAATCTGGATATTCTTACACCAAGCATCTAATCTTAAGACTTAAAAAGTCATGATGACAGTGTAGAAACAATGATTTGCATTGTCAAAGCACAACTATAAAGATTTCAAATTACATATTTGGTACTCAGTTTTGCCAACACAGCAAGAGAAGAAACTACTAAGAAGATTAAAAGAAAGTAAAACGGAAACATACCCTTGGAGGAGAGTTCATGTGATGTCCACTGTTTAGGACCTCGACATTGAATTGTTTGGGTATAGTGTCTATAGTTGGGATCTTGTATGTCCAAGTGCTATCCGAAACCACCAACCCATCTGAATCACTAAGGTGTTCTTCGAGCATGAAAAATCCAAGTCCTTGTACAAAAGCCCCTTCAATTCGCCCCAGGTCCACAGCTGGATTCATTCTCTGGCCACAATCGTAGATTATATCTGTTCTCAAGATTGTTGTTTCTCCCGTTAGAACATTTATCTCTACCTGCAAGATAAAATGTACATCACTGAAGGTGCTAATTCAATATTCTAGTGGAAAGCTAACAGAAGCAAACAGCGGTGGATTCTTGCAAGCTGCAACTAAGTTAAATAAAATAAAACATAATATTGTTCAAACGACTCAATACACTTCGGAAATAGCAGCATGGATCCCGCTCCAACATGATAATAACTCCATAGTCAAGTAAATGAAAAGAAACATATAATATGAAAAAGTACCTCGCTTACAACAGCACCATAAGTGAGATACAGGGTAGAACTAGGTTCGGGAACAAAGTAAGAATTTACTGCTAAATTCACGCTATGATGATGTGCCTGCATCCACAAATAGTTTACATGAGGTTAAGTAAAGATAGAATCAAGACATTTTGGGAAAGAAATAAACCTGGAGAATCAAAGCATCCCAGGTCACAGAACCTGTTTGCTCCTGCAGCTTTTCCTTAAGTGGGGTTAATCTCTCAACCAAGATGTTACAGCATAATCTAACAGCTTCACAACTCAACTCGGATGTAGTGATCCCAGCAATAAAACCTCCTTGAACCATGCTCAATGTGTCAGCCTGTATAACTCACACTTTCTCCACCAAATTTTCTATCCCATCACATTGAATTGAACTCAGAGCATAAGCTGTCACTTGTTTAACCTTTGTCCAGAGCGCCTGGCCCAACTCTATGCCTCCGACTTCCACAACAATAGAACCATCCCAAAGAACACTAACTTTCCCCCGTGTCGGTTTTACCAATAGTTTATAAATGACAGGTACCCGAGATATACCCCTTTTACGCCATATATTGCAGCTATTAAACTGATCAACCATATGACTCCTTTCAAAAAAACTTGATGATTTTGCAACCTTATCCCATATACAAGGCAAAGTGAAATTTGTGGATTCCTCTGAGGCCCTCCCATAGAACAATTTTAGGCTGTGATATGCGTGGAAGTTTTTGCTGCGAATAGTATCAACTTCAACGGACAGAAATGAAGCTACATGCTCAATTATAGCTTCAGCAATAAAACCCCCCTGCACATCTCCCAGGGCTCTCATTGCTGATTTGCTAGTGTGATTTGTTTTGCATACTTTAAAGTTGAAAGACAGAGCTCCCCAATTATACTTGTTGAACGCACCCATTATGGCAGTTGGGATTACAGCACAGCCAAGCTTGGGACTTGTGAACCGGGTTCGAGATCGCAAGAATTCCAGCAGGGTCGTTGACGGATCAGATTCCGACGACTCAAAGCGCTCGCCAAGCTTGGGACTTGTGAATCATTGGTTTCTAGAACCTCTTTCATGTTATTGACCTGTTGGTTGTACTAACCAGTCCGCAAGCTAAAGAACAAGTGGTGTTTATAACTTATAACAGAAATCTTGCAGATGTAATGACGTATAGATAACAAAGTGCCTCATCTGGCAAGTTGGTGGGGGTGGTTAGCCCTTAACTGATGTTTTTATAGTGGTTATTGAGTTTCCGATTTTGCTACCGACTGGCTGATAGAAAGATGAAGATGGCAGCGTATCAAAGAGTTTATTCACATTCAAAACCAAGTAGCACAGCAGCCATGGACCAGCAAGAGAATAGGAGGATTGTTACTTTTGAGCCAAAAATGCTCTCTGAGACTCTTCAGTTCACCTAAGGAGATGTAATGACGATTGTCATGCCCAGTGGGACATCTCTATCTTTCATCTTTACTCATCATCAACGTAGAACACGCAAGATAGTTAGAAAAGTAAGCAATTCTACTTCACAACTGTCAGATGACGTGACAGGTGGTGATAATTTGGCCACGCATCTCCATGCTTCCGGAGCCGTTCTACAACCACTTGGTGCAAGTACTGATAGAAATGATGGAAACGAAGCCTCTGTGAGTTAAAATAGCTCAAGGGGCCAACTGAATTCAGAACAGATCCTTCTTGCTTGTGTAAGTTGTAACTTGTACATGATCAGAAGCAAGTCGGGTACAATTCTGTTCCAATTCTTATGCATAGCCACGATGGACATAAAATAGAAAAAACATCTGCATCTATGATCATCCAAAAGACCTGACAGCAACACCATCAGTCCATCATTAAGGAATTCCACCTCTCTCATGGACTGTATAGTAGAGGAGACAGAAGCCAAAATATATAACTTGATCGTAGCAAACCAATCCCAAGGTTGCTAAAGTGCAAGTGGAAATACGAACCAAGCATATCCAAGAGGTGCAAAAGTTTTTATACAGAAAATCAGATCAAAGAACACGAAAATGTATACGAAACCAGAAGAAGGAAGGGAAAGAAAGGGAAAAAAAAAAGTCACACACCTTCTCCACATCTGAATTTAACACTCTTGAAAAGCATACTTGAGCGCAAGAAAAACAGCAAACTAGAGGGGTCGATTTCTGCCACTTCGAAACTCTCTCCATTCACTTCAAAAATCAAGCAACGCTAGCTGTTCAAGTCCTTACCTCCATTTAGGCTTTCTACCAGTCACTGAAAACTCTGATTCTCTGTGTATTTATGTTTTTGACGTACTGGAACTTTTAAGGAAACAAACCTGTCAGGTTTCTTTGCATTTAACAGTGCTCCAAGCACACATAAATTGCATCAGAAGAATTACTAAGCAGTTTCAAAAAATATATATTCATGATTATACAAAATATATCACATCACATGCACCCGCCTGCATACACTCCTACAAAGTATTATCACAGTATAAATGCAGATGACATGAATTTCCCCTTTCCATTTGTTAGGGCCTTATAAAACAGTACCAAATTAGAGACCACAAAGCATAATAACTGGAAAGGACGGACCAAACGTATTCTGGGAATCCCTTTATTAATTAAAACACAAATCTTCATACTTTATCATTACAACAACAAAGCAATTATGTATTTATCTATAATTGGGAAACTGGGCAACATATTCATTCTACAGCATGAAGCTGATCCCTCATGTAATCTATAATACTACAAGGTTTTAACTTACAACACATAATTGTTACATTACTTTCACTATAATTTCTACACATCCTGTATATATATGGAATCCCATTTATTTCTCGTATCAAAAGTGTAAGAATAAAGACTTAGCTTCACGCCTGAGACTGCAAGAATTTCAAGTAGGTTTCCACCGTATTCAGGCCACAGAGTTGCTTAACCAAAGGCAGATTGGCAGGTACATCAACCTGGAAAACCAGTTCAGTCCCTTCAACAGCTCCCCAGGACTTAAGCTGTTTTCTGGCCGCTTTAATTGCTGCTCGAGTAGCACAGTGCACGGACGCGGCCATAAGCAGAGGCGGTTCACCAGAAGCTGCAAAAGAACAGTCGGTTTTACGCGAAAAGAGGTAAAATAATCTGGATACTGTTCCAGCAAGCATCAGGATGGCTGTCTAAAAACAATATTTGCTTTGTCAAAGCATAACTATCCAAGGTTCAAATTACTTAGAAATTTGGTATTTACTTTTGTGAACAAAATCACAGAAGATAATACTGAGAACATCTAAAGAAACACAACATACCCTTGGAGGAAAGCACACGGTTTTTGTGATGTCCACTGTTTAGGACCTCAACATTGAATTGTTTCGGTATGGTGTCGATAGTTGGGATTTTGTATGTCCACGTGCTGTCCGTGACAACCAGCCCATCTGAATCACTAATGTGTTCTTCAAGCATGAAAAAACCAAGTCCTTGTACAAAAGCCCCTTCAATCTGCCCCAGATCCACAGCTGGATTCATACTCTGGCCACAATCATAGATTATATCTGTTCTCAAGATTGTTGTTTCTCCCGATAGAACATTTATCTCTACCTGCAATATAAAATGGACACCGTAAAGATGATATATCAACATTCTAATGGAAAGCTATCAGGGGCAAACAGCAGAAGATTCTTGAAACTAAGTTGAAAAAAAAAACATGAAATATTGTTCAAATGCAGTCACATCTGAAATAAAAGTTCAATGAAAAGAAACAAATAATAAAAAAAAAATTACCTCGCTTACTACAGCACCATAAGTCAAGTACTCCGTAGAAGTAGGTTCGGGAACAAAGAAAGAATTTGCAGCTAAATTTACATTATGATAATGTGCCTGCATTCCAAATAGTTTTCATGAGGTTAGGCAAAAATAGAATCAAGTATTTATTGAAACTTAACATGTATGAGAATGTCATATAGAAAATAAATAAACCTGGAGAATCAAAGCATCCCACGTCACAGAGCCCGTTTGTTCCTGCAGCTTTTCCTTAAGAGGAGTTAATCTCTCAACCAAGATATTACAGCATAATCTGACCGCTTCACAACTCGATTCAGATGTAGTGCTCCCAGCAGTAAAACCTCCCTGAACCATGCTCAATGTATCAGCTTGTACAACACGCACTTTCTCCACCAAATTCTCTATCCCATCACATTGAATTGAACTTAGAGCATAAGCTGTTGCTTGTTTAACCTTTGTCCAGAGCCCCTGGCCCAACTCTATGCCTCCAACTTCAACAACAATAGATCCATCCCACAGAACACTAACTTTCCCCGGTGTTGGTCTTACCGTCAGTTTATAAACGACAGGTACGCGAGAGATACCCCTTTTACGCCATATATTGCAACTATTAAACTGTTCAATCATATGACTCCTTTCGAAAAAACTAGCTGATCTTGCAGCCTTATCCCATATAGAAGGCAAGGTAAAATTTACAGATTCCTCCGAAGCACTCCCATAGAACAATTTTAGGCTGTCATATGTGTGGAAGTTTTTATTTCGAACAGAATCAACTTCAATGGACAGAAATGAAGCTACATGCTCAATTATTGCTTCAGCAATAAAACTTCCCTGCACATCTCCTGGGGCTCTCATAGCGGATTTGCTAATTTGATTTGTTTTGCATACTTTAAAGTCAAAAGATAAAGCTCCCCAATTATACTTGTTAAATGCACCCATTATGCAAGCTGGCATTACAGGGCTTACATCTTCAGTTTTTCCTGCATTAATAAGTACGTCAAGGTGAAGGGCTGTGATCTTGCCATCGGATTTGAAACCAACTGTGTACGTTATTTGCATTGGGTGCCTTCCTCCAACGATAATCATGTCAGTTTTCCGATCTACGTATGTTCGGACGGGGCGGCGTAACTTATGAGCTGCAAGAGCGCATGCTGCTGCAATCTGAAAAAATCATTGAGCGGTTATTTTGCAGGATAACCATAGCACTAATCTAACTTATTGAAGTGATCAAAGACAGATTCTCTTATTCTGCAGATAATTTAGCAATGTTCAGTGATATGTAAAACATTCAGAGGAGATCGAACATGCTCAGTATGTATATCTTCAGAATAACAATTCTGGTTTTAAGAAGAAAGAAAAAGTATCAAGTCTCAAAATACTTAATAACAAGACAAGATATTTTCATTCCGAGGAAAATTAAATTATTAAAAAAATTAATGAAGTGAATTTTTCACTCAAGTCTGTGTGCCCATGAAATGTTTCAACAAGTGTGCTCATGAATATTTCAACAGATCCAGAAGGACCATAACGTAGGGGAAAGAAAATTCAAAAAATATCTTCCAGTTACCTTCTGAAGTACTGAGAGACCAGAATAATGAGCACCACAACCTCGTTGATATGCACATCATTCATGAGCATGGAAAGTACTATTATTAGGAAAGCGTGTATTTTTACAGTTGTATCCTCGCCTTCAATTGTTAAGTAACTTTTTGCTCATGGACTCCATGTATTCCTAGCTATATTGCTGGTAAGTGTTGATGCATTCACTTATGACTTACTATGTGAAAGATAATTAAAATGAGAAGAAAAATTCTGAAACTAAATTACACTCACATGCATGGACTTAAATGTTTTTCCTCCAAATCCTCCACCAACTCTTCTTGTAATAACACGAACATTGTGCTCGGGAATCCCAAGACATTTTGCGATTACAATATGTGCATTCTCAGGGTTCTGGATTGAACTATAAACCACAATACAATTATCTTCATCTGGGATCGCAAGTGCAGCTTGAGTCTCCATATAGAAGTAGTATTGGGAACCAAGTTTAATCTGAACATCACAGACAAAATAAACAATCATCAATATATTGTACACAGTATATAATACAACTCCAAGCAGATGACAGGCCACTCACTTAGACTGATGTTTTAAGATAAGGACAACAAGTACACAGAAGAGCAGATGATGGAAGGAAAAAATGAGAGAGAAAATAAATATACAATAAATATAATAATAAGTATAAGTACCTCAGCAGATAGAATCTGGTGATCAGCTTCAGCCATCCCTTTAGAGAAGTCACCAACCATTTTCGGAGTAACAAAAGCAGGAACATCAAAAAAACTTGACCTTTCAACAGCTTCTTTGACAGTTAAAATGGGTGGATCTAAGCCTTCTGTACTGTAATCAACTTGAGCTGTTCTTGCGGCCATATTTGCGTTTTTTTGCGTCCCTGCAACCTAAATATTTTTGCAATATATAAGTGTTCTAATATATTTCTAAGATTCAGGAAAGTAGATCTGAAATTAACAAATACTTCTAAATTACCACAAAAGCAAGCAGATCACCAACACATCTAGCAATATCACCAGCAAATAAAACTTCAGAACCAAACATGCCCTGACATCCAATGTTTTCCCCTCCTGCTGGGATATCTTTGACAGAGATAATATCAGTGACCCCAGCAGGTTGTGAGTTAGACTTTAAAGAAATGCCATCAATTCGAGCTAAAGGTTTTGTGCTGTAGATAAATGCTCCATGCAGACAGTCTGGGGGCGAAGGAATGTCATCAACATATACGGCTTCACCTGTAAATTACAGATTGTACACAAAATGTCAGAGCAATTTCATCATGACATTATATGATACTATTGTCAAAACAGGAAAATGTATTACTGGAATAAAAAAAGTTTTTATGAGATATAAAAGTTGCCAGAGTTTCCACTTTGCCTTCCCTAAGCAAAGCACAACTGGTAAATTGCCTTTAGTAGATAGCCTGGGCCACTTATGTTTAAGTTACATCTACATTATAAAAAATAAAAGTTATCACGAACCAGCAGCTTGTAGAGCAGCACCAGATTTGGGCATTGGGTCACCCACTGGATAATATTTACGACTTGATTCAACAACCTGTTTGGCAGATGAAAGCAATGCCACGTCTTTTGGGCTAATATTGCCACCGTTGCCCATTTTAGCAACTTCTTTTAGCAATGAGCCATTCAACTCCTTGCATGGGCCCTCAGATATGCCCGAACCAACACTGATGCAGCTATTTAGAAACTCAAAAACAAAACCAACAGCTAAGCTTGTCCTGTAAGCAGCATGTGAAGTGCCATCTTCAGGTACCACCGCCTCTTTCACTAACTTCACTGTTTCAATTAGAACACCAAGACTAAGCACTTTTCCAGCTATATATTCCTCGACTTTCTTGGCTCTTATAGCGTGTTTGGTTCCATAAGCACCAAAAGCCAACCGGACAGAATTCACTAAGACTCCACTTTTACTGCACGAAATATCAGCCAAAAAAGCAGCTTGTAGATAGGGTAAAGCATTTCCAAGGGGCCGTGGCGCAGCTCTATAAGTTTCAAATAACAATCGTGAATTTGTCTCCAATGAACCGTTGAGCCGTGTTGGTTCAGTGACAGGAATGTGGACACTTAACAGGATAGTTTTAGAGTCCAAAGGTGCTCTACTCAAGAATTCTTCCATCGTAATCTTTTCATGTTTGTAACCTGACAGTATGCTGACACTAGAGCCTGCAGCAAGAAGCAATGTCACTATATCTGAAGGAAAATATTTCATCTGTGCCATGACCAAATTGCCACCTAAACTAGCAGAATTTCTAACAAAGCTAGAAGCAATCTTTTCCATATGCTCAGCAATTTTTGTGAGCACACAGTTTCCACCTATAGAATTGGTTTTGATACTTTCCTTCAAATGTTGAATAACCTTTGCTATCGATACGGTTGCACCAAATTCGATCCCTGAGTTGTCCACCTTAACCACTGAAAGCTCTGGGATATGCCTCAAATCGATGTATTTATCATACTTTTCGGTGTCTTTATAGTAGCCATCTCCTGTATTCCCAACAACTAGCTTGATCCTTGTGCCATTTTCAGCCATACCAGAGTGCAACAAGCTCTGGATCTCCTCAAGTGTTGCTGGAGAATACCAGGAATGCTTTCTAGAATTCAAAAGCCTGTTCGACTTGCATTCATCATTCTGCACCCCGATATATGGACAAGTATGATCTTTTGGGTTATAGGCTGGCAGTTTACTGACTTTGAGCTGCTCGCGGTCTCCCTTTCTCCAAAACGAATTGATCCCCAAATCTTCCAAGTCAACATCCGCAGCAAAACTTTTGCACGCATCAGCAATTGGCCGATAACCCGTACATCGACAAAGATTTCCAGCGATAGCCCTCTCAGCCTCTGAAGCAGTCAGCTTAGAAAATCCAGGAGGAGCTTCAGACTGTTTTGATTTTTCAGCATTCACGAGTGCCGAGAAAAATGACATGCACATTCCGGGAGTGCAAAATCCACACTGAGAAGCATGGAATCCGGCAAATCTTTGATGGATCGGATGAAAGCCATCTTTAGTATTTCCAAGGCCTTCGCTTGTAGTAATTGAGCAGCCATTTATGCTGCACAGAAGCGTAAGGCACGAACTCACGTTAAAGCTCTCATCCTGCTTAAGTACAGGATCATACTTTGACAGCAGGACTACACAAGCACCACAACCACCTAGCATATCCACGTTCATCAATATTACCCAAGTTAGCTGTTGAAAGTACATTTACACTGGGTATATGCAGTAAAATTTCAGACACCAAAATATGAATTGGTAGAAACATTGTATAACTCAAAACTATCAAATTAACTGCACCGATAACAAACTCTCAACGATGTGTAGCCATTACAACATATAATTGCCGTTCGTTACACTATACTACTATACAACAAGAAAGTGATAGCAGAACAACAGACCTCTAAACAACTCCTTTTACTGCAAGTAGGCCAAAGAATGAAAGAACCAAAAGGGTTGATGGAAACTTTACATGTGAAGAATTGAAAACTATATCATGTGAAGCAGCTATACTATACTACATATATAGTACTATATAATATATACTGTGATGGGCTGATGGTAAGTAAAGAACATAATTAAGTTAAAACCAGTGAGACAAATAAACAAACACAATCGACAAATAAACAAACACAAGACAGTTCCCTTTCAAGAGCAGTGACATCTTAAAGACTTAAAGAGAGTTCCACAGAGAAACAGACCTTCGCCGCAGCCCAGCTTGGGACTTTTGTACCGGGTTCGAGATCGCAAGAACTCCAGCAGGGTCGTCGACGGATCAGACTCCGACAACTCAAAGCGCTCGCCGTTGACATGGAACACTAAGGAATCATTGGTTTCTAGTACTACCTCTTCCATGTTAATAATTGACCTGTTGGAATTTGGATGTACTAAAGAAGAAATGGTGTTCAACAGTTAAGAAAAATCTTGCAGATGGAATGACGAATTGAAAACAAAGTGCCCCATGTGCAAAAATGGTGGGCAGTTGATTGATGATGCTGGCTTGTTAGGAATTTTATAATTACTTGCGTATTAGCTTTTGGCACTGACTGATTGAAGATGAAGAAGATGGAAGAATTTATTCACATTCCCAAACCCAGTAGCACAGCAGCCATTGGACCAGCAACAAGAATATAAGGAGGCAAGTCGGTTTTGGGTCTTTTGACC